>JAIPRM010000959.1:13124-44636 GCA_025469315.1 Stegophylla sp. TES_Ste_2020 | reverse complement strand
TCTATACGAAAAAGTGTTAACAGAAAAAAAAAAAGAAAAAAAAAAAATAAACATCATTGTAAAAACACTAGCTTCTTCACTTTGTTCAGAATCTAAAATGAGACTACTCCGGTAAAGTGTAATTATTAATATTAAATATAAATTGAAGAACATTGATTTTAAATGTGCTAGTATGGAATATAATGAGAATTATGATTTATATAATTCAAAAAAATAATATTTTTCACGTATGTAATTGTATTGTGTACATTATGATATTCCATGAAATACGTATTTGTAGAATATATTTGATAAAAATTTCTTGTATAAAATATTGCTAAATTTATATTATTTAAATTACTGTCATTGTTATCTTAGTAGATAATTTTTTAATGGATATATTGTGTGGGGTTTTAGATTCATCAATGATGATATGCTAATATATTTAATTACTGTAAAAAAACATTACCTATAATATTATTCGTTCTAAGGATTTTAAATAGCTTTTTTTTATTAACAACTTGCTAATAAAACAAAACGTTCTTATTCTTTGTGTACATGTTCCCATGTAAATAAATTGAACTATTTTTGTGAGATAACATAATCTTTTTTGTACATAATATATTAAATTCTAACTCTAGGCCTGAATTCAAATTTATTTATGAGTATGACAAATTTTATTTAAACTTGCAAGTCACTATAAACAATTTATTGCTCATTGGTACGTCCACGTCGGATTAAATACATTATTTTGTGTTATGCACCCGCGCATTGCATGAAACTCTTGTCAGTTGAGACACACACACACACACATATATATATATATATACATCTACACACATACACATGTGTATATATATATATTATATATCGTATAGTTCATAGCCGATTCGTATTTTTTGTTACATATGTATTTAATATTAGATATCTCTAACATGTATTACTTTAAATTGCTTAAAATTTTAGTTTATTAGTGGCTAGTATAGCAATATGAGTTCATTATCTCTTATTTGTTGAATATTTGCATCGATTGTATTAGAGATTTATTAAATCTTTTTGAGACGTTTATTCTGTATTTTCTCTATGATCTATATTATTTTTAATACAATTCTACTATTGTCATACCACAGGGTTGGGTCCAGGACAAAATAACGGAGGGAACGATTTCAAATGCTTGTTTGCACATATAAATAATAAAATACAAATTTAGTATTGCAGGGCCTTTAGGGTAGAGGTTGGAGGGTTCTCACCCGTAACACATCCACTGCACATCTTTTATAACCATCCTATTAATAAACCAAAAGTTTAAACAAACTTGTAACATTGTTTTCTACATTATTATCATTTAACACTTATATATTTCCTATAATTATAATATATTATTATAATACATCTATTCATTATTAAATTTATGAAAAACGATGTCACTTTATATAAGTATATTGGCTGCCAATATTATAAAAAAATTAAGAAAAACAAGGCAATTTTTAAGTTCAAAAAAGTGGTGAAATTTTTTTGAAAATTATTTTTTCTGTAATACGACTAATGTTGATAATGGGTGAAAAGTGCAAGTTTCTTGTCCTACTAGTTTTAAAGTCATTGCTATTTTACTAAAATTGATTTCATGAAAACCTTGTTTACGGCTTATTTTTTCGTTTTTGTAAAATAAATTGAGAATTTTGAAAAACTACCTCTTTGAAATACTACAAGGATAAGTTTTCTGATCTAAAAACTTGCTGTATTATGGAAAAATATTTATATACGAAAATGTTTCCATAAAAAGCAAAAAATAAATATATAATCAGTGTAAAAGCACGAGCTTCTTTTCTTTATTTAGAATCTAAAGTTAACTTATACCTAACCAATTTCAATTCATTTTTTCAAACATTGCAATGACATAAGAAAATATGTGCTATAAGAAGTGTTAAAAATTTCCCAAACAGGAACTATAAGTTGAACTACATGGCAAATGAATTTAGTCATAAACCAGACAGAAGAAACCTCAATATTCTGTGTTTTTTTTTTTTTAGTGAACGGAGGGGGCAATTGTCCCGATTGCACCTCCCTGAATTCTCCCCTGCCATACCATGCCTAACCAGAGTGCTGTACGCCACAAAGTTTGCTTATAATCCAAATGGCATTGCTAAGATATTTTGAGTTTCAGGAGTAAGTTAAAAATGCTGCACCTATATGGTCATCAATTAACAGACATGATCTAAAAAAAAGTGGTTCCCTAGCTGGTACAGTCATCTCTCTTGCCCTCTGATAGTAAATTATTGTCACTGTTGTAACCATTGTATCCATCCTTATGGTACGACTGACTATAATATGAACACCCTGTTAGTTTAAATACGACCTAGCTGATCCGGGAAACGTTTGTGATTAACAATGGCTAGTTTGCCCCATATTGATAATACATTCTGGACCTAATTTTCCGATATGCCACACTGTCCGTAACACATACAATATAAATGCACACGCACGCATACAAATTCCTAGTAATGTGGAAAAATAACTTGGTATAATATTACGATATACACGTAAATATGAAACAATTATATTTACAACAAAATTATAAATATTTTTAAATATACTGAATTAATAGTAAACATAAAGGATCAATCATTTTAAAAAGCAGAAAAAAATTAATTTTTTAAATTATTCAATACACCGTTTCTCAAACTGCAGGTCATGACCACGATTATCTTATCGTAGATGACCGTGGTCGTGACCCACTGTAGGTCTCAACACTCAGATGCACACAAAAAAGCTCACTTTTATTTTTCTAATTGAAACACGATTACTTAAAAGAACACAATACTTTATTTACTTACTAAGGTGGACTAAACGAGCACAATCCAGGTCACTACAAATTCTAAATTTAAACGGTTATAAAAACAAAAATTAACATACTATTTTCGAAATTTTTTCAATTTTATTAAAAATATATGCGGGGTGAAATTATATTACATTTTCAGCTAATAATTTTAATTTTTTTTAGATAAAAGCTTGTAAAAAACAAGGTGATTCCAAAATTATATAATATTTATCCAAAAAACATTCAATTTTTTTGAAAAATGTTTTTACTGTTGCACTGTATTACACTATTGTTGATTATGTGTGAAAATTTCAAGTTTCTAGTCGCATTAGTTTCTGAGTTATACCGAAATTTACAAAATCAATTTTATGAAAACTTGTTTACAGTACATTTGGCCGTTTTTACTAAATTTTTCGACAATACTCCCTTGTTTTTGGAAAATGTATAAAATATTTTAAAATTGACCTTTTAAAAGTACCGCCTGAGTGTGATTTATAATCTAAAAGTTACTGCATGAAACTTTTTAACAATATATTCTATACCTACAAAAAAGTATTTTCACAAAAAGAAAAAGTGAAGTTAGCCGGACATACTTCGCACCACGGATATTCTACGGCCTTCCGGTAAAATTCTCTAGGTGAGTGTGTAGAATTTCAAAGAAATGATAAATCATTTCTTCAATAAGACGATTCTGAACGAAGGAAGTTAATGTTATAAAGAATAATAATAGTAGTCATTTTCAATACACTCACTAAGAATATTTGATTCAAAGAGCGAAGTTATCCGTGGTGCGAAGAATGTCTGGCTTTCTTGTTTATACTTTACATTACTTTATTTCGCTTTTTTTTATCTAAAATATGAAGGAAAAAAAAAGTTTTAGAAAATTTTCCAAATTATTTTTTTCACATTTTCAAAATTTTCTTGCGCTAAAATGGTTCTCATATTATTATCTATATACGTTTGAATTTTCATAATTTAGATCAAATAATGATGGTTTCCGAGTCTTCTTTGTCAAATTTTGGGTAGTTTTACAAAAAAAATAAAAAATTTAAAAAAATTACCTCTCTAAAGTACCAACTACAAGCAAATCCATTTTCAAAAAGTTACTGATCGAGACTTTTGGATAAGTATTTTCATACGAAAAAGTTTGTAAAAAAAAAAAAAAATAAAAAATAAAAATAATAAAATAAACATCATAGTAAAAAAATAGCGATGGATATCCATAATGCGAAATATGTCTAATTTTCTTGTCTATTCTTTACTTTACTTTACATTTTTTCTCATCCAATAAATAAAGATAAGGAAAATACAAATTTTATTGAAAAAAAAAAAAATGTTAGAATTTTTTTTTAACTTTATCAAAATATTTTCATAAAGTTTCGATTTAAAAAAATAGTTTCTGACTCTTTTTTATCAAATTTTTGGAGTTTATTCCGAATATTGAGAAAACAATTAAGAATTTCGAAAAATGACCTCTTTAAAAAGTTTAAAGTACCATCTAATGGTTTCAAAAATTTGCTAATCAAAACTTTTGGACTATTATTTCCATACGAAAAAGTATTTACAGAAAAAAAAAAATAAACAATGTAAAACCATTAGCTTCTTCGCTTTGCTCAGAATCCAAAACTTTTGGACAAGTATTTCTACACGAAAACGTGTACACATCATAAGAAGAAAATAGAAAAAACGCCTAGCTTCTTCGTTCCATTCAGAATCTAAAATTTACAAAGAATAAGTAATAATGTATATTTTTTAACACGATGTTTGTGTTTCATTTTTTCCTATGAATATTTGCCTGAAAATAGCATTTAAAACTCTTTACTAATAAAATAGTTCTATAAATCATGAATACATAAAGACAGCATAAAAATAAAATTTTAAAAGAAGGACATACTTCGCACCTTGGGTGTTCTTCGCTCCTCGAGTGAGATATTCTTGTGGGATTATTGAATTTTAATGAAACGATAAATTATTTCTTCAATAAGACAGTCAATTGTCGTTGCGCTCAATAATTCAGTGCTCAATTTTCCCGAGCTCAATAATTATTGTCCGTCGGGACACCGTGTTGTTTCAATTGAAACCAAAAGCTGCAAATCGTCAATAAATTAATTCTAATAATAATGGTATTGATTTTTTTCGGTCGTATTTTTTAGACGGCGGCCATGATGTGAATCCAAAGCGAACGCCGATCGTCGCAGCCCCCGCTACCCCTCTGTCATAGTGGCTGCAGTAGGCGCGCGCGTACAAATGCCTACGATGTACAGGTCGAACTTCTACGAGAGCACGTGCCTGCGATGCTACCAGACGGTGTACCAGGTGGACCGGGTGGGCCCGCTCAAGGACTTCACGTTCTTCCACAGCGGATGTTTCAAGTGCATCGTGTGCGGCACGAAGCTGACGCTGAAGACTTACTACAACAACCAGCACCGACAGGAGGACAAGGAGGTGTACTGCTCGAGCCACGTGCCGAAAATTGGGCCCGGCCACTTGGACGGCACGTCCGTGGGCATCAGGAGCGCGCTGAACGTACCCAAGTCGACGACGTTTGTTAACGACCAAATCCGCGGCAGCGGCAAAGGCACGTTCGACGCCGAGGCGCTCAACATCAGGCCGCACTTGAACGGCGCCTCGCCGCACAACAACGGCCACCACCACAACAACAATAACAACCGGTCACAGTCGCCGCTGTCCGGTCCGTACATCGTCGGCTCATCCGCCGCCTCACCGTCCGACCCCGGCTACCAATACGGCCGGTTCGACGCGTCTGCGCTCCACATAGCGCACGCGCTCCGGGCCACCGAGCTGCACAAGTCGTACGCCAACAAGAACGGCGTCCGCGAGAAGCCCATTCACTGTTATTTGGTAAGTTGTTATTCGTCATTACTAGGGATCGCATTTGAATGGCCTTCAAATTTAAAAAAAAATGTCGGACATACTTCGCAAAATGGGTATTCTTCGCAACTCAGATGGGATAGTCTTGTAGCGGGTGTGTTGAATCTTAAAGAAAAGATAAATCTTTTCTTCAATGAAACGATTCTAAGCGAAGCTTCAGTTGATATATAATAGAAAATAGTAATTGTTAGTATGTTTAACAATAATTGTTGTTTAATAATAAAATAATCCATGTTCGATTCATTATTCGAGTATATAATTAAATTTGTATATATCTTAATAAAATACTTTTTTATATTTTTCAAAGAACAAAAATTATGTTTTTATTAAAGAAATATCAGAATCGAGCAAAAAAAATGTTTGCTTGACATGCAAAATTTGTTAAAACTATTATTAATATTATAATATTAATAATATTATATTATAGTTCGACAAAAAATACTCCGATAAAAGTTGTATGTAATCGAATGATTGATAGGTGTGATAATAATATATGTATTGTGACATAAGGATAGATTTAAGCCTTGTCTAATTTAAAGATGGAGTTATTACAAAGATGCTTAAATTTTTGAAAAAAACGCATTATGCGTACATTTTAATTTTTATCTACGCCTACTTGGTTATTTTTGTAAATAGAAAAAACTTTTGATTTAAAAAATGTTTAAAAGAAATTAATCCTCTCCGATTATGTAAAAAGAATAAGGTTGTTCTTTAAAAAAAAAAAAATGTAAATTGCACAATCATACGCACACAGAAAGGATCAAAAATGTGAAAATTTCAAAAATTCTCTTCTTCTGAACCCCCTAATCATTCCGAAATATTGATCCGAATACATGGTGAATGACACAATTATATTACATTGATCTGAAATACATGGTCATTTATCTGAAATACTTAGTAGTTTATGAAATCGTGATCACATTGTATACTATAGAGCTGGGGTGACCAACCCAAATAATAAAGTGGGTCACTTTGGAAATGCATTATAATCCCGCTGGCCACACACAAAATTACGTAACTTCCTTATATTATTTTTTGACTCAACACAAAAAAAAAAATTCGAGGAAAAATGTTAAACTTTATGAACTATTATTATTGTTATTATTCCTAGATGAAATAACTCGTCTATATTTAATAGTTTATTGTGCTATATGGAGTCACATAGGTCCGGCTTTTTTTAGATTGAGTGAATCGAAGAAGTTAGTGATTTTATAATGATGTTTATTTTTTTTTCTGCGAACACTTTCGTACACAAAATACTTGTTCAAAAGTTTCGACTAGCAACTGTATTAGTATTTTGACTCTACAATCTACATAGTACTTTTGAGCGGTCATTTATCGAAATTTTTAGAAGTTTTCTCAACTTTTGGGAAAAACTACCCAAAATTTGTCAAAAACGCCTTTAAAACTATCTTTTTTTTTTAATCCAATTTATATTAAAATTTAAATATAGATACACAATAATATGAAAGATTTATCGGTGCGAGAAAGTTTTTAATAAATGAAGTTTTTTTTTCTAATTTTTGTTTCTAACACTTATTTTTCTCATAAATTTTTTCTTACTTTTCTCAGTTAATAGTGAAATATAAAACTGAGTAAGTATAAAATATTTAGTTTTTTTATAATAATTACAAACTTTATAATTTTTAAATAAAATGAGTATCAAAATCAAATCAAATAAACCGAAGAATCGTTTTTTCAAAAAAATTATTTATCATAATTTCTTTAAAATTCAATACACCCACCAAGAGCATCCCACCCAAGAAGCGAAGAGTGCTTATGGAACAAAGTACCTATGTCCGGCTTTTTTTTAATCTTTTATCGTATAAAATATGAATTTGAACTAAAAATAATATAATTGTCCTTCGATTTATCTTTTAGATACTGTTTTAAATTATACTATCATAAATGATTAAACATAAACGACAAAATGATCGTCATTGAATTCGTGTCTGTTTTTAAATAATAAACAATTAATTAATTTATGTGTTTATGGGATTTTCATAAATATTATGACGTGTATACTAACGAGATTTATTTACCGTATTCTAATTTGTTGCTACTTTAATTCTTCTCACATACACAATGAGATTCAAAATTATTACGTCCTCAAAAACGTATAATGATATATACATGACTCGCTAATGATCTCTTGAGGTGGTATACTCGTGTCCAGATTAAATAATTTAATTTTGGGTTCTAGGCGAGTTTATTTCAATCATGTTTCCCTTGTGTCTTCTCAGAAAATTTTGATGTAATTAAAATTAAAACTACACGCGATAATCACTAAACTAAAATTTTAAAAGGGAAATAAAAAAATATATTATTTATAGATCTTTATATTCTGCGGTGTTCATTGATTTGTTCTTTGAAAATAATATTAAGTACTTAGTACTTATGATAACATGTTTTTACGTAAAATGATATCGTTATTGCTATGAAATTTGAAAATCATGCTAAGCTTTAAGTATAGTGGCCTCTGGAGAAACACCCCTTTTTACACCCTTAATCTGGACATGGGTACACGTGTAAAACGCCATCGCATCCAATGTTATACGGTCCATAACGATACGCTAAATAATCACGATACTGGAATGCTAATTTATCAACGCGGTTTTTGAAAATTTTGCGACCGAATAAAATTAACATGTATAATATGTATAACGGTTCTATATTTTATTCGAGGATTCATAATTCATACGTTAAATCGTTTTATAGTTTTCCATCTATTATAGGTACACCGCGCCGGCGACTGCAGTATTTTTTTCTCTGTATGATGTATTTATTTCTGAACCTATACGCGCGTACGTCATTTGCATAACTCAGAACAATACAACGAATACGTTATTACACTTACGTGTACTACTCATCGTGTGTGCGAACCGTTTTTGGTTAAAGCAATTATTATGTACCAGGGAAAGGCTTTTTTACGTAACGCACTAGAGTCATGGTTTTGCGCGCGTTCAGAATGCTCAGAATATTAATATTTAAACTTCTCTCTAAGCACAGCATTCGTCGATTGCGTCTTTCGTTATTGAAATATGTTATGCTAAATACGATATTTTGTTAGAGTCTAAATTTTTAAGTAAAATCATGTTCGACCATCGTCGTTCGAGTAAATTTTTCCGCCTTTTGACAGGCTTGGTTATGGAATTAATTGTTATGACCACTTGATTATTTTCACTGCAACGATTCGTTCCCAATTATGCCGTACCATTCTCAATGACTGAGCTAGGAGAATTCATTCTTATCCTTGTTATTTTTAAAAAAAAATCTTGATATCTGTCAGTTTTGACGTACATTTATTATTGCAACACTGAATTTGTTCTTTTGGTCAGTATTAAAATTATAATAGAAAGGATTTATCCCACCGAAAATTCTCTAATTTATAACCATATAATTAGAGTTAATATAATTATAATATTTATTGGCTTTATTTATGTGTGTGGAACTCACTACTAGACTCTTGGAACTGTAGTTAATTTGCTACTCTCAGAAGAAAAATACTAAGCATATAGGTTAATACACTGCAGCTGTCGAATTAAACTAATTTCATTAAGCTTTAATAAACTATTCAGTACTATCTTCACATTTTAATTATCATCACAACAATCCGTACAGAAAAGTTATTTCGTTCCTATACGGCATTTTTATAAGACACAATTATTTTATAAATTATTACTAAACATAAATAGAAGATTACTTTTGAAATATTTTATTTTTATAAATAATTTATATTTAAATTTAAATTTTAAAACCGAAATGATTTGTTAACGTTTTTATACAATACTACAGTAGAAAATAATAAATAAGAGGTAATAAATAGTTTAAATGACAGGTCAAATTATTATTATTTTTTTCATTAGATTGGTAAATTGATAATTTTTTTTTGCGTATTTTAATTATTATACGCCTGTTTCATTAAAATCTTAATTATCATTCGTTGTAGTTGAAAATAATATTTCACTTTAAGCGCTGAAAATGAGTTATGAGATGCAACATAAAATTAATGCTGAAGGGGTCTTTTTTCTAACACTGTCTGGGACTACTTAAGAAAGTAAAGGTCAGGTAATTTTTATTTGATCCAGGAAGTAGGAAGTTTCCTATGCACATACAAAATCGTTTGTAATAATCGGTCGAGAATGACTGTGCTATAACACGACTAACATATTCCGTAAAGACCATATGAACATTAAGAATGCCGAGTACAGAATCTTACACAATGAAATTAAATAAAAAATTATAGATCTCACCATGAAAATCACAATGACTATTTTATCATATAAACTCGGTCAGAAAAGAACTCGACTTTTTCACCATTATCACTATACACCTTAATATGCCTAAACGTATGTTATAAATGTATACTCATATACACACGAACACACACACAAATATGTGTATTTCGGCCGTGTAATAATAAATGACAACGACGATGGCAGTGGTAGCGTACCGATCATTGTGGTGAATGGAATGTCGATTCAGGGAATGAAGTGCAATGACAGTGTTCTTTTAGAATTTTGCGGTTCTCTGTGACTGTGGTGTGCAGACCTATTGCAATTTATTTTTCTAGTTCACGCTTTATTTGGCTCATACAGTGTATTAGATACGGTAAATATTGAAATGGAATTACAATACGAGGTATACATGAAAAGGGAGACGGTGGACAAAAAAAAAAAAAAAAAAAAAAGATAAAAAGATGTAGTCAAATTTGTTCATTTCATTTTTTTTTTTTTTTTTTTAATTAAGATATATTAGTGATGATGAATTGTTTTCATTCATTGTCAGAGAAATCCATAAGTGTTAAACAATCGTTTGTAAGTGAGATACTGTATAGTGATGTTAGACCGTCACAAATTTGCTATACATAGTTATGTGACAGATTACATAAATGCCGTTTTACTCGCCGGAACATGGGTTTGGTCTGTTTGGCCTACAAATACGAGAGACCTCGGGCAATATTGCAAGGACGTGAGTAAAAATATTATTACCGTATTTCACAGAAAACAATAAAGCATCAAATTTGAATACGGCAGATAGTGATAATGTGGTGAATATTATTTACAAACGAGTAACGTTTAATCGTGTTTATATACAGCTTTTTTGCATAAAAAATATAAATATTGAACAAATTAGATTTGTTGTGTCCTTGAGGAACTTGGACATTTCCTGTACTGTGAAATTCAACTTCCTCTGTTGATCTACATACACACATCGGTATTAAACAATTGTGTATACATTGCCGCACGTGTTCTTATTTGAAAATGTTAAATACCTGCATAAAAAAAAATAGTTTAGTTAATTAATTTTTTGAATGCAATTAGTTTAATGAAATTTAAAAAAAAAAACGTAAGACGTGAGATAGGAAAAAAACTTTAAAGTTTATTATAATAATTATTGATAATTATATTTGAGTGCAATGCAGTGTTATAAAATAACAACTCAATACAAAAGTTAATACGATTCGACCAAAACAAAATAAATTAATATGAATATATAAAATCGTATTTCTCAAAATAAAAATATTTATTGTATTCGAATAGAATCCCAAAGCCAAACAATAGAAATTTAGGAGCACTAAATGAAACGTGAAAAATACAATTATTTAAACATGTGTCCTCTGCATATTATGTAAAACATTCAAGGATTTTACATGCCTAGTAAAGTCGACTGTCGACTCCGTCACGCAATCGTTGAAATCTAAGACTATGCGATTAAACAACATGTTTCGCAAAGTAAATAAATATATGTGAAAAACCGTACCTATGCTATTATTTTATACGAAGTGATTGTACAGTAGGTACCTACACATATTTCATAAGTCTAGGATTTTTTTATCAAATCCATAAAGTTTTTATACTACGTGTATGTTATTATTGTTATTATCAAAAAAGACTTGACTCTAGCACCGCATACCCATGTAATCCAATGATCATTCGGTTGACAGCGTTGTGAATTTCATAAAATACGCGATCATATTCTCAAATTTATATTTATAAAATCTAATGCACGTTGTGGCCAAGTAATTTAAGTATTATAACTATTGTTTACAGATGACCTACTGCTAAATTACCAAACACTAACCCGACATAAGACTATACAATAATATTCAGTCGCGTATTCAGGACTTTTTTTTTGGGGGGGGGGGGTTCAACAAATTTAAATAGTTGAATATCTTAAGTTTCAAACTGTGTAATAAGCATAAATAAAAAAAAGAACCCACCGTTACCAAAATCAGAAAAAAATTAAGAAAAAATAAGAAAGTTTTACATTACGCGCATCCATATGAACGAGCCCCGTAGTTTGGACTTTGGATTTTGGAAGTACCTATAATTTTTCTCAAGTGGCCCGTACAGCTATCGTTAAAAATTGGGTAGTGTCGTAGTTAATGATATTATGCAGTATTATGTAGTATTTATTTTCTGTCATTCGTGTTTCGACGAACGCAATATTATCTAAAATTAACTTTGAATATAGACACTTATCATGAATATCGCTAGACCGTTTTGACGAACCAACGAACCGATTAGAAATCGTCATAGAGCAATCCACAGATTTATAAAATTTGTTTTATATATCTGTAGTGCAATCCGAGATTATAATAGATGAGGAAGCCCGAATACCCCGATTATATTATATTATTACAAGTTAAAAATAAATGTATACATTATTATGAATTTCAAGTCAAAAATATAATATGTAATATAAAAATGTTAAAGAAAACCTGTTTTATATAAATATTCATCTACTAATTTCAGGTCCTTGGGGGGGGGGGTTCTAACTCCCAAAACTCACCCCATGGATACGCCACTGATAATATTATTAAAGTCTTATTTTCATACAATTCTAAATCGTTATTGGATGACGAGCAACACAGTTTCCTGTTTTATTCAATTAAAAATTAAAATCAAATAACAAAAACTGTATACAATGACTCAACTTGGTTAAATATATAGGTATGTACGCATAGTGCGATGTTGCCGAATTAACCCCGAAACGTATTGTGATCCATGACGTCATGGTTCAATCATTACCTCCCCATAGATTTAATATGTATACAATATTATATACGTATTACTTTACCACGCTGCAAACCGGTTCTATGTCCTGAAGTACAGCTACAAATTTTATATTCCTCAGATATTCCTCAGCGCGAGGAGTAATGTTATTTTTTTGTTTTTGGGCTTTACAGGCATTTAGACTCCCGGCTATATTTGTGAAATTTCTTTCTCCTTTCTGTACCACCTTTCTCTATACATGATTGTAGCATTTATCCTTTTTAAGTTTTAATACAAAAAAGTTCCGAAACTACATACCTAATATTATTTAACGATTGTTACAAAAAAAGAAGTTAATGTATTTTAGGATATATATATGTACAAAATATAAAATAAACCTATAATGTAAAACACCTGAATATCTAGTTATCATTTAGTATTACTAAAATGGGAGTTTTGTAAATGTTCGTACAATTTATAAGTTAAAACAATGAGTTATCAGTTCCATTGAATAATATAGTAAATTATAATTAAACATTTTATGGGTACCTATTATTTTTATTTTTTTGTAAGTTAAATTGGTTACACTTAACGTCATTAATGATAAATTAGAAACGTTAAAATATTCAGTCTGACTGAATTATTTAATAGTTTTGAAAACTATAATAGGTATAAGTTTCACGAGACATTAAATTACACGTACATTGTAAATGCAATACTTTCATATCGCAATACATGCGCGTTAAAATCAAATTTCTTTTTCTAATTCATTTTAAAGTCTAAACTTGAGACTGATATTCGTTTTTCGTGGTCAATTATTGCGCAATTTATTTATCATTAAGGTGACTAACCTGTCGATGACAATAATTGGCGTTCGAAATTACCGCAACGTGTGCAGGGTGCGAATATTAGATGCACGTGCGCACTACGCGGTATGCCTGTATAAAATATAATGTAGGCATTAGGTATTGTAATTTGTAATATGTGGCACATCAAGCGAACACTGAAGAGTTGGGTGATTTACAGGTGTGGAAAATTGGGACGAAATATATGTGTATAGTGTATACAATGTCAATACCAAGGTACTGCTATATTAAGGTCAGCCGGTCACACACCTATTATACTTTTATATATAAATTATATATATAATTATTGCAAAGTAGTAAATAGATAAACAACTTAGGTACTCACGCACACATTTAAATGTACTTTTATGTACAGATATAAATATAAAGTAAACATTTCGTTAAAAAAACGCATACCTATAATAACATTTTAGTAAGATTTTAACATGTAGATGTTCTGCTCGTAGTAGTAAATGAAGAAGACACGAAAAGATAATAATATACATATTGGTATTATTTTACCAGAAAACTAATTATTACCTTTTGAAAACCACTATTATTAAAGTCATCGGTTAAAAAATATAGACAAGAAAGCCGGACATACTTCACACCACGGATATTCTTCGCTCTTCGGATCAGATACTCTTGAAGGGTGTGTATCATTTTAAACAAACGATAAATAATTTCTTCAATAAGACGATTCTGAGCGAAAGAAGTTAATAGTTTAAAGAACAATAAGAGTCGTAATTTTCAACTCGTTCACAAAGAGTATCTGACCCGAAGAGGGAAGAATATCCGTGGTGCGAAGTATGTCCGACTTTCTTCTCTATGCTTTACTTTATTTTTTTTTATCTAAAAAATAAAGGAAAAAAAAAATTAAACGAGAAAAATGTCCAAAATTTTTTTTTCACATTTTCATAATTTTCTTACGCCAAAATGTTTCTCATTTAATTATCTATCTATGTTAAAATTTTCAGAGAATTCGGATCAAAAAATTATGGTTTCCGAGTCTTTTTTGTCAAATTTTGGTAGTTTTTTCAAAAAATGAAGAATTGAGAAATTCAAAAAATGACCTCTCTAAAGTACTAACTAGAGGCAAATCCAGTTTCAAAAAGTTTCTAATCGAAACTTTTGGACAAGTATTTCTATGTTATGATGTATGACCGCATGGCAGTAAATGTTGACAGTCACCGGTGTATGTTGATATTTACTAATCATTTTGGTGAATGTTATTTTTTATTTAATAAATTTAACTAAATATAGTTTAACAAATTAATTTTTTAATATATAATTTAGGTAGCATATATTTTATTAAGTATTATTTATTACAACATGGTAAACTATCGTGATATTTACTGTTACAAAGTATTCCCCCATTACTAACATTACTAACGTTTAAACGTCCAAACGTCTCCAATGCATGTCGTGACTGGGCGATAACGTCTTAATTTTACAAAATAAAAAAATGCCTTTTACATACACTGTGTTTCAAGTGTGATCAACATTTACAAAACAATCACCGGTGTATGAACGCGTTAAGACAATTTTGTCAACATTCACTACGATTTTTGGTAAATGTCAATATACACCGGTGACTGTCAACATTCGCCTACTGCGGTCATACACCTTAACATTTATACAAAAAAGTATTTACAGAAAAAAAGAAGAAAATATAAATAAAATAAACTTCATTGTAAAAACACTAGCTTCTTCACTTCGTTCAGAATCTAAAATCTAGACATATTATGTACTATTGATGTTTTTCGCTTCTCAGATGGGATATTCTTGGTGGGTGTGTTAAATTTTAAAGAAACTATAAATTACTTCTTCAATAAAACGAGTCTGTTTGGTTAAGTTAATTATTATTGTCAATTTTATATTGAATATGTCTGAAAATTTGATAATAGAATAATCCATATCGATTTCATTATTTTTGAAAATGATAAATTTTGCAGTGTTTCGAAAATTAAAGGTCCCAAATATTAAAAGGTTAACTCAGCTAATTTCAATAAAAATATAAATAATACTATACATTTTGAATAAATTTGAGTAAAAATTTTTTATCCTAAAAACATTAAATTGAATAGTTTATACGAAATTATAACAAAATAGATTTGTCATTTTTTGTATTTCCACTCATTAACATTTTTTAGATTAACATTTGAGCTATACTTCTAACTTTCAATGCTTGTACGAATTATTCATTGATCCGATCTTTAAGAGAATTCAACCACAAGTAGAAAAATACATGAGGGAACTTTTGATAAATAATTTCTTCCGGATCTTAATCCAAATTCTTAAATTGGAAGTTTTAAAACGTTTTTATTGAAAAAAAGCGTTATTTTACTTATAAAAATCAGTTTCATACAAATTCTAACTTTAAACCTTTTTAAAAAATAATTATAAATTCTTAATATATGCTAAACCTAGGTACAGAACTGAGTACGTTTTCGGTTAGGAAAAGTGTTAACAAAAAATAATAATAATAAGTGTCATTGTAAAACCGCTAGCTTCTTCGCTCCATTTAGAATTTAAAATGTTCGTCTACCTATCACACGTGTTCGCACGTCATTGTAAACAAGAAAATTAATGCAATGGACAGAGTTAAATTAGAAAATGTCTTTCGTCAATTTATTGTAATTGATTTTTGCTTCAATTTTATAACGTTCAGTTATTTGATAATTGATATTACTGTTATATATCAATAGCTATTGTGATAGGTATCTCAAAAAAATTCACCACAATAGGATTTTAATTCTCAAAGAAAAGGAAATTTTTATTTTTAGTATAAATGTGGGGGTAAATATTTACACATTCTTTGTTTAAAATAAATTGATATTACAATATTATACTTAATGTGTTGAAGAATTTTAATTTTTAAATTTAAAGAACGAAACTCAATTTTTAAGCAATATAAATCTATATTCGTCTTCATTCCAGTTATTAATTTAAAGAATAATACATTTCATAAAATTTCAAACAAACCATAAACAGTGAATATTCGTTTCAAAAGTTAATTATTCCTGCCTCTGTAATAACTCTCTTTTAATTTCATGTTTATATAGGATAAAGATGAACAGACAAGGTTAGAAATGAAACATCGTAAAGAAGAAGATGATTTGTACAGGAAGTTCATGAAGCAACGGGAAGCCGAAGACAATCGTATCAAAGAAGAGATAAACGTGAGAACGATTATTATTATTAAAATGTTTAAAATATAATACTGAAAATTAGTACTCGTTAGAATAAAAACAAACAATCTAATTTAAAAGTCGGGTTTTTAACATTTTGGTATTGTGTGGCGTGTAGACTGAATGGGAAAAAGAATTGGAAAGGCTGACTATACGATTCGAGAAGGAACTTCAAACGAAAAGAAAACGGCCGGAAGACCAAAAAGTTCTCACGATAAAGTTGCAGCAGGAACGTGACAACCTTGAAAAGAATATGACCCTGAGAAGGGACAAAAAGAAAGAGTCTCTGACTAAAAAACTCTTGGAACATGAAAGGTAAGCGTAATTTATTTATTAACTAACTATAGTTATTTTAATTTTTATTGGATATTTATTTTGTTCGTACGTAAATTTAGTTTTTAATCGTTAATGTAATATTATCATACTTTATAGTATACTATAAAGTTTTTATAAAGTAGTTTTTTTTCTGTCAAAAACTATAATACTATCTTATAGATGAATAAAGCTACAAGTATTGAAATGAGTTCCCATAAAAATATAAACTAAAAAATAATCGATCTGGTAGTAGATTCGAATTTATTAGAAGACTAAACAAGATAAATAATACGTTTTACATTCAAGTTATTATTTCTATTTAATAAAAATATAAATTAATATTAGAAGTCAGTAGCACTTTTTTCTGTTTACATATTAGTTATGTATTAGAAAACTTCTTTCAGTGGGAATATCCTCACACCATGTAAAATGACTTATTTTTTCTTATCTTCATATGTCGAACACATTTATTATTCTATTTGAAATAGATTGTGAGATAAAAATATAAATACAAAAAAAAAGATAAATAAAATAATAGTAATAACATTTAAGTTATGATTTATAACAAGTGTATGAACAATTAAAGATTCTCTCAGTATTTAGTACATACTATCTCAATCATTACAATAAGACAGTAAAAATATTAAGTGATTTTTTTTGTATTTTAAATTATAATTTAAAATAAAATATATGACTAACAGTGTTTTTTAGGATACGTTACATCATACACTTGTACTACACGTACACCCAATTGCCAAATCGTATAAAAATATTTTGTTTATTATATAACAAAATACATAAGACTATATAACATTTACATGATTGAAATATGATAATGATAAAAAATATAACATTGGAAACGATGAGCATTATTATCGAATATTGAATAAACGCAGTTCTAGTTATTGGAAAATATCCCCATCAATTAAAAAAAAAAAAAAAAAATATGTACTTGAATAATAAAATTCTGTGGTTTAATAATAATGATTTTAATGATAAATAAACCCCATGTATAATGAGCGTTTTAGTAATGCGTTACTTAACGATACTTAGTTTACCTATATGAATATGTTGCATTCACCTTTATTACACAACTATCACTCTAGGCAGTCGATAGATACACGTCATACCCATAATTTAATTTTAAAATGCGTCTTATTTACTTTAACTTTTTCTTCCGACAATAAACATAGTTGCAGTAATACAGGGTGTCCCGCCGAGGATTAAGATACGTATTACGATATTTTCTGAGATAATGAAGATATCAAATTCTGTTCTTTTTTTTTTTTTTTTTTTCATGACACTCACAGAGATAATGACTTCAAATATTTCATATTTTATTAAATTTTATACTTTGACGAAAAAAATGTTAAAATTAATTTTTTATTTTATTGGTTTCGAAAAATTTTAAGATAGCCATTTTAAAGGGTTTATTTTTTTGAGAATTTTGACTTTTAAATATTTTATTTTCCTTAACCTAATGATTATTATTCATAGAGTCAAGCATATACGAAATTCTGTTGTGAAAAAATAACTTACGTAGGTGCAGTTGCTTACTGGTAAAATGTAATTTCGTAGAAAAATAAACGATATCAATACAAACTGGAGTAATAATAATAAATAAATACTCGAGAGGCATCGATGGTAGGATGGGGGGGAAGGGATGATCGGAATATATGTATAGATGTATTATAATACCGTATATTCGGACCGTAATGCGTATACCTATTATTATTATTATTATTATGTGCCTTCCGAGTTGATTACTATAACGCGTGATGGTGTGTGCGTAATATGCACTGGCGGTACGACAAACACACACACACACACACACACACACACACACACACACATACACACACACACACACACGAGAATACAAATCGCTGGTGTACGCATTAAACATATATTACACGTTAATATATATATATATATATATAATATATTATTCATATATGGGTATACACTATATTACATACATGGCATACGTACGTATACACATAAAATGATGCCCCCCGACGGACGTAATGAAACCGAATCCCGGACGGGTTTGTTCACTTCAATGGAATGCAGCTGGGCGAGGAGAGCCTTGGACCGCCGCGTGAATATTATATTGTACGCGCCGACAAACCCACGGCTCGGCGTAGTGCGGCAGCGACGAGATGCTGCGGGTGAAATGCGCGGTGTGTTGAAGTCTCTGCGCGCGCGCGCAGTCGATTGATCGCAATTTTGTTTTTCCGTTTTGTTTTTTTTTTCGGTTTCGTTCAAGCCGTGATTTATAATTGCCCCGTCCGTGATGACGTCCATAACTATCATGTCACACGGCCGTTTTTATTGGCACGTTCTATACATATAGAATAATATGGGTATAGGTATTATATTAATATTATGTACCTATATAATAATATACGACTATACGTACTGAAATTGAAACATTTTCACACAAACACTTTTCAAAATAATAATTCATAGGTAACAAACCCTCCACACGGTTGCAGATCGATAATGTGTTCAATACTGGTCACATTGTGAGATCATATAAATATGGTATTGCGTGCGCGGGAGAAACTCTTAAACGTACGCGAATCCCCCAAGGGCCGAACGAAAACACGAATGTTGTCGGCACAACCGAGGAGTCATTATTATATTGTCTATATTATCGAGAGTTTCTAAAATTTTATCAATTATCGGTATATTGTCGGCGTATAGGAAATAAACTATTCCGTGTATAATTATTAATTTTTAAGTTTAATAGACTGTATGCGTTAGGTACTTGCGTCTCGTAAAATTATTAACAAGAATTTCTAATACTACGGCAAGTAAGTTGCGTCTTATGTGCTCGGACGTAACTTAATTACCTATCGTTAGGTAGTCCCGAACAACCGCAAATCCTTTTATCGCGTAAGTGATATTTTAAAACTATGCAAGTGTACCTACTATGTACGAGTTGTTGAAGTTATATGTACGTCCGTATTTAACAGTATACTAAATTGGAATCTCAAATGTGCAGTTCAGAAGTAAATAAGAATTTAATGGTTTTAAATGGGTATAAGTCGCTTCGATCTACTCAATCTACATACGTTGACCATGCATTTGATGGTGCAATTTTTTACAATACAACGTTTCGTTGCCATGAATGACATTGATCGTTGCTTCGCTCCACAGCTCTGTTTGCTTAACTCATTTCGTAGAACACTCCTCGCTTGTTTCGCAAGCTTGTGTCATGCTCTTCGCACTTCGCGTTCAATTCAAATCGATATCAACCCTCGGCTTGTTCAGCAACGTGAAGACATTTCGACATTTTCGACTTGCTATGTAACGTGAAGACATTTGGGTTTCGTAATTGGTAATTACCGATAATTTAAGAAAATACCTTATAGAATGTAGATCGTTAATGCCTATGTGAAAATACTTACGTTTTTGTGATAAACACTTATCGTTTACTAAGAAAAATATCTTCCCAAATTATCATGATCAAAATATTACATTTTAATTTTTAAGTTTTGTATTTTAAATTCAGTATTGAAGTCTTTAACGATGATAATGAATTTCTGTGATAATCAATGAAGGATACGAGTTTAGAACAAGATATGATTTAGTAGGTATGTGAATTTGGAATATAAGAAACTGTTAAAATGTGTTAGTCTAGATACATTATTTATGATCAATTCTCAACATTGATAGGATATGCACCACTTTCGATTTTAATCGTGGGCACATAATCCACTTTCGTCGATCAATATTATAAAAAACTCGTTTATTATTTATGAAAAATATATTATATTTTAAAATAGCTTATGCTTAACAAAAAATATACTCTTTCTCCTATTCATTATAATACCAACTTATCCGGTAATTCTTAAAAGAGCCTAGATTTATACCCGCGAACAGCGTGAAAAATTATTATTTACATAAATCACAAGCAGTAATAACCGACTAATATGTTTGCGCATCATATATATGTATATATATATATATATATATATAATTTTAAAAACTACGAGTTTATCAAATAAATATTATATCAATATCATCGTGCGATACAACTTGCCACAGTTCAAATGCAGGAAATTTCGTGAAAATTCCAATTCAGAGAAATCGCAACAATCACATTACCTACACGCAGTAGGTTTCTATATTATTATACGCCGGGAGAAAAAAAATAACAATATTAGTGGTAATAAAATAATAATAATTAATAACCGCATCAATATTGATTTTCGCGCACGAAAGTATGACGAGTATACCTACCGTGGAGAACGTAAGTATAGGAGGAAAAAAAATCGAGATCGGCTTAAACAACTATTACCACACTATATAAATGTTCACGGGTCAAGCGAAAGTTTTCTTTTTCAATGCCGGAAAAATGGTTGACGTTTCTCCGGTTGCTGTCCGTCGTCGTTGTGATGTGTTAAAAATTGATAAATTGCTTACCGCAGGGTCGGGTCGATCATGGTTCTGTGTGTTCCGATACGGTGACGAAACACATTTGATCGACCCGAACGGTAAACACCGGTACATAGCGGTAAACACCGCGAGTGTATTTTTTACGCACCGGACCTTGACTATCTCCTCTCTATCTATCGGTACATTTTTTTTTTGTTATTATTATTTTTTTTTCAACGCTGAGTGCATGTATAGTGTATATTCACAGATACCGTGAATGTTCACTTGTTATTAAAAAAGAAATAATAAAGACAATAATAAGGTTAAGGCATTTCGTTTCACTAGTTATAACGCACTATATTATTATTATATTATAATGTACATCGATTATAGAGATTTATTATGATCGATGAACGTATTTTTTATTCGTCAAAGACTAGCAACGTAGTAGCAATTACCAACTTCTTAAGTATAAAATATTGGTATTTTTTCTCAATTTTAAACGCATTTAAACGTATTCAAACTCCGAATGGTAAAATATTTATTATTCGCTAATGTCATTTTTTTCTAGGTGAACAGTTTAATACATATTCACATTTATAATATATTATATATTAATATAAAAACCGTATGTCTTAAGTATACAAGTAACTAGATTATAAAAATAAATTATTAATTTAAATTTTAAATATTTTTGTTGTACCTACTCTTATACCATTTTTGAATTAAACGAGCTAATTATTTTATTCTACGTAAAATTTCCTTTAGCTTGAAACGAGAATAGGTACACTTCGCTCACATTAATTGAACATTTATAAAACACATTTTAATTAACTTTTTTTCGTATCCAAATTTCTTTATGCCATTTCATTATTCTGTTTATTAAACAACATACAACCCGTGTATGACCATTATAATTCATAAAAACCACGACAATCAAATATTTCAAATTGTGCGCTAAAACACAAAATACTACTAAAACACAAAACACGCAAATACACCAGTTCGATGACTCAGTGCCCAGTGGGCCACTCTCGGTATCATTAAAAAAAGTAAAATATGTAGTTAAATTATGTATGTATTCAATTAACTGACTAATTTTGACTGGATAAACAAAAAAAAAAAATCGATAGTATTAGTTAATAGTACGAGTAGTGTACCTATCCATCATGCTAGGAACTGTAACAAGAACTCGAGATTATAATACTTTAATACCTATAATCATAATAATTTTTAAGTAAAATTGTCTTGAATGAACTGAAGCTCCTGTCAGAGTCGTCTTATTAAAGAAATGATTTATCGTTTTTTAAAAATTCAGTACACCCCTAAAAGTATCCCACTCGAAAATTGAAGAACGCCCAAGGTGAGGAGTACGTCCTTTTTTTAATTGCTTTAATCACATATGACTACATATAAATACATTTTTTAATTAGTCGTCAATTTTGAAATTAGTTTGATGAGGTTCAAGTCAAAAATCTGGATTTTTCAAGGATAAAAAGTAATTTGGATGGAAGTAGGTACATGTTCAATTAGCAAAAGTACTGTTCATTTACTAGAATAATCGTATTCAATTACTGGACCTAATGTTCACTCATAAATAAATTAACAGTAAATATTAGGAAGTTTTGAATAAATAATATAGTAATTTAAACTTTTATACAATTATTTTATATTTATAAAAAAGAAAATTAACAATTCAAAAAAAAAAAAAAATCAATAGGTTAAAAATTGCTGTAATAGTAATTAAAAAAGTAAAAAGTCTTAAGAGTTCATTCAATTGTGACGTCGTTACCCTTACGTAGGTAAAAAAGTATGAATATTTATAAGTAAGTTTACTGGGTAGATTAAAATTAGTGGAACTCAACTTACCTAGCACCGAACGTGGAAAACTATAAAATTATTGTAGTTCAATTAAACATAATACGGCATTGTGAAATATTCAATAAATTCAATCGAACTTCTAACATATTTTGCACACCGTATGTTCATTTGTTTCTCTACCCTGTCGCATTGTACCGTTCACTATTGGTAAACAACCCGTATGGACAAAAATTATGTACAGTAGGTACGGAATTGAAATAGTGAATAAATAGTAAACTTTGGTATTTTATTATTGTAATCATTGATGCAAAAAGTTGTTAGATTCCTTATTCCGTGGTAAAATATCTGTCACAGTCCCATAATAAATGTACGATCTGAAAATATGTGCGAATTGTAATTTATTATTGTAATTCAAGTAATACATTATATTATATTGTTATAATATATAATATATGTAACCATATTTATATATATATATATATACAGGGTGTCCCAGTATGATTTGATAAATGCTATAACTTTTGTTCTATTAATAATTTTTAATTTTTTTGAAAATTATTACTACAGCAATAACGTATACATTTGTTTTTTTTTTTTTTGGATCCAAATTTTCAAATTTGGAATTTTATACAACAGTTTAAAAAAAATATTGGTGCTTTAATCTCTAATAAAGTTTAATCTGTTCATTTTCTACGATTTTTTTAAGTTTGTGAATAATTTAATAATTTTGTCAAATACGTTATAATAATTGTAATATTATGAATTATTTAACAAAATTATTAAATTATTTAAGAATTTTAAAAAATCATAGAAAATGAATAGATTAACCTCTATTAGTGGTTTAAGCACCAATATTTCTCTAAAAATCAGATTCACAAAATAGCTTATTGTTGTAACATAATGATGTAGTCATCATTTTCAAAAAAAAGAAGATGAAAATTATTAACAGAACATAAGTTATTGCATTTGTCAAATCATACTGAGACACCCTATATATAAATACGAGTTCGGACTAGCTAGGTGGTAATAATTTGTGAAATTTATAATACCAGCTAAGTCAATTACGAGTATTTTAACAATTAACTGTTAAGTATAGTGTTCATAAATTGTTTTTATTAGAATTTTTTTTTTTTCTTGTCATAGAAGTAATGTTTATTATTGTGATGAAAATAATAGTAAAACGACGATCATTGGGTTGTGTAGAAGCAAAGCCATAGGTATATATCATGTAGTACAAATAGTGATATATTTTAATCTGTGAACTGATATCTGATTAATCATAAACACTACTTTTTTTTATTAATAAAATCGGTGGCGACAATCTACCGCGTCGACCGAATTAAGGCATCTATCTACATGTAGTAGATAATATATTAAATCATATGTGATAATCGTCTGCGACTTTACCGTGACTTCGAAATAGGTGGCTAACGCCAAACCAGTTGTCTCCAAATGCTACCGGTCAGGTTCTCTTATCGTCATCGTACACACCGTTGTATAATTCATTGTGTGCATACACTCCTCGTTTATATATAGGTTATGAGATTATTATAGAGATGAATACCGGTCGCGTGCGCAGTGTTGTAATTGATCCATCTGTAATCTCGTAGGACGATGTTTTTTAATGTTTTTCTAATTTCGACACGAATTGGGTGACTGCTGCCAACGACATAATATAACAATATATATATATATATATATATATATATTATGTCATTTACGATATTTCCTACAACGCGAGGTAAACTTTTTCCATGAATTATGTCACCATCGCCGACACACCTGCGGGACTAATTAACATATGCGTGTGATAATAATTCGCCACTATACAATCAGTGGAAAGATGTATTTCGAATAAAAATTATCAATTTAATTTTAGGTTAAAACAATAACATAGTTACGGAGAGAGTTTAGGGGGTTAAAACCCCTCTCAGAATCAAAAGAAAAATAAATGTATAATTATAAAGTAAAAACTGCAAAATATGTGTTTTTATATTTATGGAAACACTTTTTTGTATAGAAATACTTGTCTTAAAATTTCAAAATTATAGAAGTCATTATACAAAATTTTCAGTACTTTGTCCAAAAACTAAGATAACCTGTCGAAAATTTTGTAAAATGCTAAATATGCTGTAAATGAGATTTTCATAAAATATAATTATTTAATTATTTCCCTTTAACTCCAAAACTAATTGGATAAAAACGGGAAATGTTCACCCATTATCAACAATAATAGAAAGATCTTACTACCTATTTCAAAAGTTATATTGCTTAAATCTTTAAAATGTCAACAATACCTTATCATAAACGAATTTTCAATAGAATTTAAATATGTTACAATTATTATTAAACATACCTACTCAATTTATAACTAACAATTATTATTGTCTGTAATTAATTAAAGTTCTCAGAATCGCTTTATTGAAAAAGCGATTTATTATTTCTTTAAAGTTCAACACAACCCCAAGTATTCCATCTAAGGAGCGAAGAATGCCCATCTATTAAATTATCGATCAAAACTTTTTAACTAGTATTTCTATACAGAAAAGTGTTTACAAAAGAAGAAAAATGTAATAAACACTATTGTAAAAACATAAGCTTCTTCGCTCTACTCAGAACCTAAAATAAACATAATTGTAATAACACAAAAAAAGGAATATATAATTTTTTTTTTTCCATAATCTTTATCTATTTTCTAAACAATTGATCCATCCGGTGCCTTGAGTCCGAGGCTCATGTATGGTGCTGTCTCCCTCATAAATCCATTTCTGTCAGGGAGTACTGTGAAAGCGAAAAACTCGTACATTAACAGCCGACGGCGAGATAAGACTCTAAACGAGCGTTTATCATAATATTATTCCTGTACACCTATGCATAATGACGCACACTCGGAACCGACTGCGAGTCGTATGAAGAAACACAATAATAATGTAAACTATTCGCATATACTTCGTATAGAAACGTACCATTGGATACATACATTATATTGGCACCGGCCGACTTGCTTGTGTGTCACGCCTCTTGGCAAATAGGCTAAAGTCGCGCATTCCGCCGCGCGCGCGGTAAATGTGTGTATAATATGCTCGTGTACGGCGCAATGTATGTGTGTGTACGCGTACGTTTGTGTGTGTTTGCGCACTTTCTACGGGTCGAAATGGTAGGATGATCGTTTTTTTTTCTTTTTTTCTATTCCATTATTGTCTTTGTCATTATTTTCGCGCACCACTAAATAGGTACAGTGTGTGTGTGTGTGTGTGTGTGTTGTGTCGTCCCTCTCACGGAAATCTCGTGGTGGAAAATCGTTTTTAATCCTTTGAAAACAAAACGAAATAAAAAAAAAACAACAAAAATAACGTTTTATAATGCGTATCTTCACCGAAACGCAGTCGCGCGTATACCTATATCGCATCTGAAGTAAAACTCACGTAGATAAATACGCGTGGGAAATTGTGGTACCGATGTGTATCGAGATTATAATATATTAAATATATTATATACCTATAACTGGTTTTTCATACTGTATACACTACAATAATAGTGATGTGTAGTAATGAAAAACAGTTCAAACGAACTACGTACGTACGTACATCGTATACTTAGGTGGCTACTAAGTACTTACCTTCGAAAATAGGTACACTCTGTGGGTGTCAGGAGATGGTATTTTCTGTCAGTTTTATTAGTTGTAATTTACACCGCGAATTGGTGCATTTATATGCGTATGTAATTTGCGACAAAATATAAAAATATAACACATGTTTTGCGTCACATCTAAAAATTAATTTTGGTAACTTGTACCACGACAGAAAACAAAATGGAAATATGCAATCTACTTAAGGCGCCGAGGAGCATTTCAACGAATGCCAAAACATTTCCCCGTTGCAAGTCGTATATTGGGCGGAGTGAAGTGACAACGCTGAGGAGCGTAGCAAAGAGTGTCAAAACACGCGCCGAAACTGTTGATTATTAATTTTATTTAGTTTTACGTGGAGCAAATTACAAAAATTAATTTTTAGATATGGCGCAAATTATATATATTTTTTTTCTATGGGGGTCATTTTTGGCACAAATTACATACGTCCGTGGTGTTATTAAGTAATATTTCGTATCCCCATAAGACGTTATAGATGTATACACCTAAATTCAACTACTTTACCTCGCATCGAATTACATATAACCACCTAAACGAGTTCTAAACCGAAACGTAATGTTATGGATCGAGTACCCCTTTAATAATTATAATCACTAAGCAAGTCTTTGATTCGAATATCTCTTGGTAATATTAACAAAAATATGTATGTAGCAACTAACAAATCATATGAAATCTATCAAATAATAATTTACTGAATATTTCATCAGGTTATACTTTTTATAAAACGTTGACCTCTAATAAGTTCACTTTCCTATGTGAACCGGTTGTCATTGAAAAATGGATTTTGGAAGTTATGCATATTGGCTATATTAACTTTACCTTATTAACGACGATTTTTTTTTATTGACAATCTGAATGTGAGAACACGTATTGTCCATCAAACTGAAATCACGTTTCACTAAGTCGTTAAACCTGATAATGATTCAATTATGGTTTTACTTAATTTAGTTTCGTGTACTTATATTTGTATCAACAAAATGTCTCATCCATTAGACTAAATTTGTTAATTCTTAATCGATTTTATTTCATCTTCCATGTTTTATAATAATATATCTGCTAGCCATGTATTTTAAAACTTGTATTGAAATTAAACAATATAAGTACTTAGTTTGAAAATACATTCAAAATGTTCCTACTCCTTGTTTATCCGTACATTTTATTGTTATTATTTCAATGACAAATTAAGTGAATTATCCAAAATAGCTGTTAATATAAAATATATCATAATATGTCTAAATTATTTAATTTATATTAATATAAAAATATGGTTAATTTCAATGACAAATCATAATACTATATAAACTTAACCTCGATGTTATGTTATCATTGTGCAATTTTACTCATTAAATATTACATGTATTATAAAATCAGATATAATCAATTCCCACGCCCAATATCATGTGTTAACAAACAAATTGCATTTTAATAGTCTCATCGCATTTCTGTACAACAGTATAAATTTTCTGTAATTTCACATTGATAGATCGACTGAGGTCACTGTTGCTCAAAACCAAAAGCAAATATTTTATGACGATATTAATGATAAGCGTTTTAATTGGCCTTTGTATTAGCAATCAGTTGTACCTAACCATTATAGGTGTCAACAATTTTAAATGAAAACTAGTTGTATAAAATATTTGTACGCCTATCCGGTGCCATTTTTATCGGTTGAAAGACGTACCATTTATTAATTTAATAGGTATTGAATTTATTTGTTTCTGTTCTTAACATATTATATTATCTTAATATAATCTCTGATAAATATCTCACCACAGACATTAGCACAATACGAGCAACATAATATTGTAATACAATCGAAAGATTGCTGAGTCAATATAATATACCTAAAGACTGTATTTATCGTCATAAACGATAGACGGACAGACCGTACGACCCGCATAGTCGCTGATCGCCTAGAACCAATTAGTGTTTCTGGAGGCCATCCTACACATAACTTTGTTCCATAAACAATAATGAATGCAATAATGAATAAATATTTCTATGGGCCGATAATATTTATATGGATACAGTTGTCTGATCGATCGATGTCACATGAATTATTACAATATTATATTATTACGTGGCGCAAATGCGAACGGAACGAAAATGTTTAAAATTATATTTTACAATCGCAATGGGACACGACAAATGTTTTTTTTATTAGTTTGAAAGTTTGAAAACAACCGTGCAAAATACATGACGTGTATGTGAGTGTGTGTGCAATGGCGCAGCCTAATAACTATTATTAATATCTATATAATTACTCTTATTTAACTAACTACCGGCTAAAGAATGCAATTGTTTCACGTGTACCTGTTACGCGTACAATGAAATTCAATTGTTTTTTAATTAGAGGAACAAAATTAGTATGCTGCTCTTTCCATTTTCTATCCATCTAGCGTACCTATTACATGTATGAATAATACTATAGTCGTACTGGTTTGAAAGCAAAATCTATGTAATAATGCTGTTGAAAGCAATATGTATTGCGATGTAGTAACAATGATGATGTGTGTATGTGAAATATAACGCCTCGCTGTCACAGCATCATTACACAATATGTGTAAAGGTATAAATGTATGTTATCATGTTGGTTTGATTATTATCTATTATAGGGATTAAAATATTTCGCTAGATGCATTTAAAGTTGCAGCGACACATAGTTATAAAAACTTGTTTTTTAGCACATTCATGTAATTACATTGCTTACTGCCTATAATCTATACACATTCTACGAATGTGTATTGTAACGAGTTAATTTTATTTTCATCACATTTTTACTGCTCTTTAATGTATTATTTTCAACTTTATGCCGACAAACTGTATCTGATGTTCTATTTTCGTTTGATGAAAGTAAACGCATTTTCCCGTAAGGCCATAAAATATAGTTTTAAGGTAAACTTCTATAAAAAAATATTTCTAGCATCTACTTACATAATTTTTATTCTGAAATTCCTCAACGTAAACTGAAATACCAAGTATTTTGTAAACATGAGAGAGTTATTGTGAGATTAACGTCTTATAGCTAAAATGGAAAGGGTGATACCTAGTGGGTACTGAGAAGTTACTTTGCTTTGCTTTGTCGACCTGTAACTAAACCTGGCTTTCGCCTTAATTAGTGGGGGCAGAGTGGGGCGAATGTAGTGTGTGTAGTTTTGGGTTATTTGTGTAAGTTGGCCCAGGACAGGGGGTCAGGTTTGTGTTGTCGTTTGGTCGTAGGTGTTGTGGTAGTTGTGGCTAGTAGTCTGATGTGGTCGTGTTGGGAGAAGGATTTTTTGTAAAACATGGTTTCGGATTGGGATTGGATAGAGTCTCGGATAGATTTGAAGTTTGCAGAGTGGAGGAGAACGGAATTTTTGACGAAGGATGGCATACCTGTTATGGTACGGATGCCGATGGTTTGGACCGATTCCAGTTTACGCCAGTGCGAGGATTTGATGAATGGGGCCCAGGATAAGCCGGCGTATGTGAGGATAGGAGAGACGTATAGTTAGAGAACTAACTGAGAAGTTATTTGATATTTTATGTTTACATACTATTAGTACTATTAGATTAGTACACATAATGTCACGTTATCTATATCGTGAATAAATAAAGTTCTAACTTGGTTCTACTTGGGTAAAATCGATCAAAACTAGACGTATCAACAACAATGTTTAAAAAAAGGTTTGAGAGTTTGATGTTATCCTCTTGTCAAAGAATCATAAATGTCAATTGACCTATCAAAATTATTGACGAGATGAACTTTCTTCAAGATAAAAAAGAGGACATACTTCACACGACGGGTAGTATTCTCTTGACGGGCGTATTAAATTTTAAAGAAACGATAAATCATTTCTTCAGTAAAACGATTCTGAACGAAGGAAGTTAATAATATAAGAAAAAAAATGCAAAAATTCGGAATGCCGGGCTGGAATCGAGCCTAGTGCTGTCGCGCACTAGGCCAGTTCCATTACCACTAGGCCGCAACACATAACTTGACTATGTAGGTGAATTAGTAGGTATGTAGTATAATAACCGAAAATATTGAATTTTCAAAATAAAATAAAATAGTTAGAAAACTATTGTTGCAAGTGGATATTATTTCACACCATCATCGTATTCATCGTCGAAAAATACACATGATGGCAATAAGGAAAATATCAACCTTCTTGGAATGATTACAAAACTACAAAAGGAAAAAGCAGTCCGAGTTGTTCAAACACGGACGTTGTTGCACGTTTATAAACACTGAATAGTATGTCACTATTAATAAATAAAAAACACGAACCATTTATAAAATTATCGGCATACTTAATATAATAGTAATATAAAGTTTACATAATTATATTTATGTTGGGAATCCCACGATACGATTAAGGTGTGCACGGATTGAGGCGGCGCGCGACCGTCACGGCGCCGCCGACTAAATGTTTATTGTGTTTATTGATAGATGCCGCCTTTGTTGTAATTTCTCCAATTTTTTTTTCAATCAAACCAGGAATCAAACCATTGTAAAATGTTTAATTATTCGTCCGTAAGAAATTTTATTACACCAAAATATTCGCAATGAAATTTTCTATCTAGCCACCAAATTTCAAAACAATCGGTTAAGCCAATTTTCTTATATGTACGTTAA
>JAIPRM010000958.1:0-44675 GCA_025469315.1 Stegophylla sp. TES_Ste_2020 | reverse complement strand
CAAAAAATGTCCAAAATTTTTTTTCACATTTTCAAAATTTTCTTGCGCTAAAATCTTTTTTATAGGATTTTCTATCTATGTTTAAATTTTCATAAAATTCGGATCAAAAAATGATGGTTTCCGAGTATTTTTGTCAAATTTTGGGTAGTTTTTTCAAAAAAAAAAAAAAATTGAAGAATTGAGAAATTCAAAAAATGACTTCTCTAAAGTACAATCTAGAGGAAAATCCGGTTTTAAAAAGTTATTGATCGAAACTTTTGGATAAGTATTTCTATACAGAAAAAAATAAATAAAAAAAAATAAACATCATTGTAAAAACTTCATTCAGAATCTAAAATGGTGATACATTTTTATTATTTCTTACAGTCAGAATACTTATTTTGTGAACGGGGGGGGACAATTGCCCCTATTGCCCTCCCTTTTTTATCCGCCACTGCCGTGTCGCTGGACGTGCCGTTTTTTCGACAATGAATACACTTTAATATTACAATAATAATATCGGGTATAAATAATAAATCCGAAACTTTGTGACGATAGCTTGTAAACAGCAGTGCGCGCGAATGTGATATAATATTTATAATATATTATTATTTTGAATAATTGTAAACACGTTTTTCGGACAGCCAGTCGTTTATCACGGCAGCAACGTGTGTGCCCCGTGCATGTATAATGTCGTAGTAAATGTGCCCCGTGACGGGGTGGAGAGGACGAGGGTTGAATGTTTGAACAATTTTTCACACCTGCAGGATTTCGTTGTTTGAATTGACGTGCGCAACGCGAATTAGGGTGCGTATTCATTTTAACGGTTTTTTATGATAACGATTACTTTTTTTTTTTTTTATCGTCACTATTATTTTCAACGCTACGACCGTACAACTACGATTAAGTTTATTGTGCGTTTTTTTTCTTCTTTTTTTATTCTTCATACGCAAACAAATCCCTCGGCAAATCGACTGAAATGTTGTTACGACAATATGTGCTATGAAGTTAAATTATTTATTAACGCGATATCTCAGCGTATCGCCGTGCCATTAATTCCTGAATGTACGTATACTCGAAACGATAATTTATAAGGACATATTTTATTTGCACGGCGGCGTATTAAGTTATAGCACGAAGGGTTTTCTTTCGTGGAACGGATTCGATCAAGATATTCAGGTCTTATCCAGGTGAATTAGAGTTATGCATCCAGTCCAATAGTAAAATTCTTGTTTACAAATAAAAGAAATTTTTTTCTGTAATTTGTTTATTATAAATTATTCGAAAAAAGAGAAAAATGGATAATAAAATAAAGATACGTCTCGTATGAAATATAATAAAAGTTTATCCTAATGGATTTGTATTTTATCTTATCTTGATGTAGATAACTTTTTTCATGAAATTGTCTTTGTTTTATCTAGCTAGTTTTATTATTTTTGTCGTCTGGACTCAAAACTGAGTATAGCACATTACATTCAAAGAAAAACGCGTGTCATTTTGATGATGATTTGTATTAAAATTCGGTAATAATTAGGGTGATAAGGAGTATTGAAATTTCAAATTTGAAAAAATTTCTAATTTTCGTCTATTTTGGTATACTCGTATGAACAATACAACTTACTTTTTTTTGAAAACAGCAACACCTTTTATTTTCTACAAATTCAGATAGACTCGTTTTTAAAAATAATTTAAACTCATAAATGATGGTCTTAAACCAAAAATGTACTGAATTAGAGCCTGAATTACTTTAATTTACTTTACTTTCTGTTTTTTATTTAATAAATAAAGAAAAGAAAAATAATAATGAGAAAAAAAATTTTAATTAAAAAATGAATCTTGCGCCAAAGTGTTCCTCAAATTATTGTCTATCTATATTTAAATTTTCATAAAGTTTGGATCAAAACATGATGGTTTCTGAGCCTTTTTTGTCAAATTTTGAGTAACTTTTCCATAAAAAAAAAAAAAAAAAATTGAAGAATTGAGATTTTCAAAAAATGATCTCTTTAAGGTACCAACTAGAGGTAAATTCGGTTTCAAAAAGTTGCTGATCGAAAATTTTGGGAAAGTAGATCTATACAAAAAAGTGTATACAGAATGAAAAAATAAGAAAAAAATAAATAAACATCATTATAAAAACACTCTAGCTTCTTTACTTCGTTCGGAATCTAAAAAATTACTCAATAATATACAAGTGGTTATATTATCGATTAATAATAACTGAATAGTATAATATTATATAGACTATCTTTAGAAACTGAATTATCGATATTATTTATGTTACATATTCGAAATATCGAATGCAAAATAAAATTAAATAACAAAAATACTATTCGAATTTCAAAAAAGTATAGAAAGTGTTCTTAAAATTAAAAAGATTGCCTTCTAATATTCAAAAATGATATATAGACCAGAAAATACAAAAAAGAGAAACTATTCAAAAATTACAACCGTAAAATACTAATTCAATTTTGATGGCAAAAAAATATTTTGAATTTGAAAAGCCATATCTCACGTATCATGAAATAAAAAACAAAAAAATTGAAATCCTCTACTATAGTCTTTCCTTAACATTCATAAATTGAAAAACATTTATGGATATATAAATAATGAACGGTTGAAATCGATTATATTGCATATGGCACACCGGTGTTGTTGTCGTCCCAACCAAAGTCTAGGTGAACTGAAACAAACGACTTGTCACGAAAGTCACAATGGTCACAATGGACTATATTAATAATAAGGCGGGTACTATTTTTTTTTTAAATAAATAATATTCGGGTACATAAGGACAGTTACCGAAAATCAACGCAAATTATTTACTGCGTCCTTTATTGTTGAATATTTTATCAATATCGACATTGGTTTATTACGAGTAACCAGGTTATAATACAATATGCATAGCGTGTTTGTTATACTTTCATTTTAATCGAAGATGCTTTCTATCCGTTAAAAGGCGAAAATAACATTTAACAGCCTAAACGCGTCATTGTGTCAGTAATAATGTAAGAACACGGGTCTGTTAATTGAAGATGTATTTTGCCTCCCCCAATAAAAATGTGGTAATTACAATTTTAAAATTTTTTTGAATAATAAATATTCTGAATATATCAATGTTTTCCCTATATTTTCACGAAAATAACAGAAACTTTTTTTTTACCAATGATTTTAGAAATAGTTATGATATAAAAATAGTTGTATAAATTTCCGAAGACCACAATTCCGATGAAAGAGGCATTATTAATTCATAATTAATTATGAATTATTAATTAATTATCAATTATTATTAAATCATTAACTAATATACAGTAATTAACTTTCATGCGAATCCTACAAAAAAAATAATTGAAAAAATAATTATTAAAAATAATATCCAAAACGGAGTAAGAATTCGTGTTTGAAATTTTAATTGGCTCTTCTCGACAGAGAAAAAAGTTTGAAATCACATTTTGATGTGAAATGAACTATTCATTTTTGAATAATGTAGTCGAATAGATTCGTAAATTTCCAGTTCTTTTTCTAACTCGGAACCCTCGATTCATGAAATTCTTCGATGTGCACTTTCGAAGTGAGCATTTCTTATGTCTTCTTGCTGGTCAATTATTATCGGTAATTATAGTTTATATTTTGTGCAATTGACAGATAATAATATGTTTTGCACAAATTGCTATCGTAACATTGAATAAATTGGTTGACATATTTCATTTTTCTTTAAAGTAGTGTATTTTTTCGTTGAACTTTTTTAAAAATTACTTTTTTTTATGAACTTGCGTTTGATAATTATTTTGATTATATTGGCAGAAAATCATAATAAACATTACAAGAATAAATTTATATTTTATAATTATAATAAATTTGATAGAATGATTTATAATAAGTGTTTTTTTTTTTTTTTTTTTCATTAATCTATTGTACATTTTGTTTTTAAGGAAATTATCGGTTTGTTAGTGATAAATTATATATGATATTTAATGTGACTTATAATCTAATAATGTGAATTTTATATTTATTGTATAAAGACAAAATAAGGTTAATTTAACTTTTTTTTTTTTTAATTTAACGTAATTTACAAGGAAAAGTTGTATACACAAAACGTATAGTAATTTGAGGTATTTAGTAACCCTGAAGTTTTATAGAGTTTCTCTGTATGATTTTAGAAACACGTATATCGTGTCATTTATTACAATATTCATAACAACGTTCAATTTGTAATTAAATTTTTTCCAGACAGATTAAGTTTTTTGCCTTTTCTGAACATAATATTATTAAAAGCTGTGTTTTTTTTTTTTTGTTTTTAGAGTTATTGTTTATGATTTCCAGTCGTTTAAGAGAGCCCAAACAAAATGTAAATGTTTATCCCTTCTCAAAATCTGTCAACTAAATGACCGCGTTAAATCCATCTACCGAATACTGCGATCGATGCCGTCGTCGATTCACGTCTATCGAACGATTTTTTTCAACGTCACCCGTCTCATCCCTTCCACAACCGTTATCATTAAATATATTTAAGTTGCCACCCTCCCCTCCCTCCCCTATAATACCAGTTCGTGTGGTGACGCGTAGTTCCATAGATATTTTCCTGGATTACGCCACAGGCTCGGCCGTCATTTATCATCACGCCCCGTACGCTATTTATCTCGCAATTTAGCAGAATGAATTTTCGAAAAACTGAAGGGGAAAAAATCCCCGGGAAAACGTTCAACAAGTATATTATCACGCCACCGTGATTGACATTTCGCCGGAGATAACACATCACATGCGTACAATATTTATTATAATTCGTAATGAATTTTCAACTCGACAGTATTTACCACACACACGTTTTCGATCGTTGACGGTCGAGACCGGATACCGAACGTAGTCTTGAATTACAACGACCGTATAACTGTTATAACCATACATTTTGTACGTGTGAAAGAGGGACAAATGATTTTTTCTGATCTGTCTAAAAGAAACCCACCAAGAATCAGAGCCTAAAACTGTGTGCAGTAGTGAATTATAAAAATATGAGCAGTAATTTTTAGTTTTTATTACATTATCATCATAATATATATATATATATATAATTGAATTTATTGCTTCAACTAGTCCATGGTCTAGAAAATGAAATTTTTGTTTGATTATCGAATACACTTTCGTGTTTTATCAAATTGTACACGTTGAATAGGCCATGTTACAACGGTTGAAACACTTGACACTGATGTTTATAGTATGTCGATTTAGATAATTATTATTCTCTATTCTTAATAATTTGTTTGAAAATTTTCAAAGTTTATTTATTAATAAACTTGCATTAATCATTTTAGTTTTTAATTTTCTGTTTTCAGTTATAATATAAAACATATTTCATTTTGTTTCTAAATGTATAGTTTGTAACGTTGTATCTACGTGATGAAGGATAAATTGACGTAATTAATATTTGGCCTAGTACATATTATATACATATTAATTAGGGTGGTTCTTAATTATAGATGAAGAAAAAAAAATAATATTATTAAAGTCGCACCCCCCCCCTATTTCATTCATTGCCCTAAGAAAGTAATTTACGCTAAATTTGGTCATGATCACTCAACCTCTTCACGTGCCCCCAAAGGGGTTGAAAAATAGCCAAAGTGGGTAAGTTTTATAGTTTTTTGAACTTAATTTTAAAACTATAGCACTTATTCTAAAAATGTATTACATATATAATATATGTAAAACGGTTAAAATTATGATACAAATAACTGAACTGTAAACACAAAAGCGTTGTTTTAGATAACATTGATTATAATTTATAGCTAAAAAAAACCAACCAAAAGTGAATTCACGAGTTATTTACGTGCATACTACTAGGTCGTAGTATGTTGTAAGAATTTATTCTCTCTGTACTAGTTTCTGAATTCACTCGTGTGAATCGCATTTCATTCTTTTTTTATTATAGCAGCACCTGTACGGCTCTAAATTTTTTATTATAACTAATTTGATTCGATCACATTGATTATTATGATTGGTAAAAACTTTTATCACTCCGAAGTATTACCTTCGACATTTGTAAAGTCTAACGCATTTATTTTGCCTTCTATTTAAGATTTTGACGAAAATCTCGTGTATAATAATCGTTATTTTTCGGTAAATGCAAGTCGTGTCGTTTATCACACAAAAAAAAAAAAAAAAAAAAGAAAAGAAAGAAGAAGAAATTCTTAAAACGAAGAACTTTTTAAATGTTTGAGATTTAAAACGTAACGACGGCTCGACGACGGCGGCGACGGCGTTGCGACGCAGATAATATTATAATATACTATTGTCCTCTTGGTTTCTTAATTATGACTACGGCCCGGAGAAAGTTAATCCGCTGCCGAAACGGGAGGTCTTCCATTAAAATAATGGGTTCACCGCGTCCTCTCTTAATAATATAATTAATATTTTGGCCATTAAACGCGGATGCCCGTTTTACCTATTCGAAATGCCGTGACGGCGGCGACTTCAGCGAGCTAACGGCCCGACGCACCATCTACGTAGTATGATGATCTACAACAAGAGTATACATCACTCCAGATCTGGTCTCCGAATAAAACGTAAATTCGTGGCCGAGTGCGAATTTAGTTAATGTATAACATACAACACTAAGCGTACAAATAGTGTAATACGAACAGTACACAATATAGATTTATCTTGGCTTTGGTCCCCGTTGTTAAGTACTGTGCATAATCGTAAGCAGTGGCACACCGAAAAGACTGAACTCCTGGTCCAAATCACTCTCCATCCACCTTCGCAGCGTTGTGTAATCACTGATTTGTAAGTTAAACTATTTTAATTAAAACACAAATATTTTCTTTTCTTTTTAGCTGAATGATATAAAACGAAAGTTAACCGAACAAGAGCTATTGAAATTGAAAATTCAAATCGATTAGAGTTAAGTTGAAAAGATGTTAATACCTCAATTTCATATAATCTCGAGGTAGTAGAGTATCTGACCATATTTTTCGACGTGGCTGGTAGTTGAAAAAAAAGTATCGCACTAAAAATTCAAAAAAATAAAATAAAATAAAAATACGGTTTCTAATATGCACATTTACGAATTCAGTCAAAAAATAAAACAACATAGTTTAAAATTTAAGTCATTTATTACGATGAATTTTTATATGCAAAAATTAAACATACATAACACTATTCATTATTAATTTACTACGATTATACACAGTTTAGTTTCTTTTTTAATAAATATTTAGATTATTAAATCCATGTTCATTATTTCGGCTGTCACAATTTTTTTTTTTTTTTTTTTAACATTGATGGATGTCTATAATCATGTGGATTTTAAATAAACCTAGAATTAAAGAGTGGACATGTGTCACGAGACAATTGATAATATTTGTTTGAGGTTTACTTTTATTTAAATTATTTTGGTTAGTTATATTATGCACACAAACACACACATAGGCATTGAATAAAATAGGGGAGTTCTTGGGGAGAGGCAAATGCACCTGATACTTTGAGGACACTCTACATAGAAAAATAGCTGTTCCGAGTTCCAGAAAAACTGTACCAGGATAAAAATCGCAATTTTTCGCATTAAACGTTTTTTTTATTCAATAGATTTCCAATAAATTATGATAACCGATTTTTTTCTTTAGTTCTCTAGACAATGTTTATTTAATTTTTCGTTAAACATTCGGACTAGTTATGTGCCACTAGGAATATTCCCAAATCTTTTGGAAATATTTCTTCAAAACAATTTAATAAATTAAACGATTATGACTGTATCAGTAATATGAGCTTATTTCGCATCGACTCTGATTTTTTAAGTATAGTAATAATTATAAATGTTTTTTTTTTTTTTTATTATTATTTAAATTAATTACAATCTTTACACTCGCGACTAGTATACACTTAAATTAGATTTACATCGAATAAATATTAATTTTTTTTTAACTACCTACCCAAATGTAGAGCTTTTCTCCAATAATATTTTTGGTAAAAATACATTTGTCATTCGAATCAGTCACAGTTATAAATTGAATTAATCATTGAAACATATTTTGAATAATATTTTTTTTTGAAAAAAATATACTATTCCCGATAAATTTCCCATCTCAGGAATATTCCTGGAAACATTCCCCCGGGAATTTCCCGAAAATAAATTCCCGGGAATTTGCACATCACGAGATACATTTTTCGCCGACCTCCTGTAGTTGTCGATGTAACAATAATATTCGTCATCGCGCGCGCGTTTCACGTGCCGCGGAGATTCGGAAAATCCGAACATTAATATTCAACGACACACACACACACACACACACGGTCAGGTCGTACCGGTCGCGTGCCACACGTCACACTGTATAACGTAAAATCAAATCCGGAACCGGTTGTGTGTGTGTGTGTGTGTTTGACACAAGCGAACAATCGGCAGTGTTGGCCGGGCATGACAATATAACCCTTCTGCGTCAGATGCATGGATTATTATGTGTATTGTAAAGGGTATATATATATTATTAAATTCACCAGGTGTATGATAGTGTGTGGAAAAAATAAAATAAAAACACTACCCGCGGTCGAACGCCGCCGTCGTCGCCGCATGTACGTGGGGTGTAGAGGGGCTCAATGACCTATTGAAAAAAATTCAAATGAGATACAGATTTACACAATGAGAACAAAAACACGCCTAACCCTACCACTAAGTGTGTGTGTGTGTGTGTGTGCGTCCGTACTGGTTCGCAATGCAAAATTAACGCCGAGCAATATGCACGTGGCAGATGCAAGAAATATTAGCATGAATATTATAATAATACGTATATATCTACACACACACGCACGCACATGTATAAGCGTAGATTGAGTGTTTTGTGTGGTATACGGTGGTACACGTCGTCTAGTCCGGTAGAAGGGGTGAAGCACAGTACACACGTATTAACAATGATAACATTTGAATAAAAAATCGTTTGATTTTTCGACTTAGGTTATTTTATACAATAATAATTACAACTTTATTGCAACAATAACATAAGTATAAATATTTTTACCAAATTATTTAGTAATATTAATAAGTATTTATTTAATTTAATAATAAATAAGAAAATTTACAATATTGCAGCACTCCCAAATAACATAGGTTGTGTGCTGGGAGAGCAAGTTCTAAGAAATATAAGTAAGACGAAAATACAATAGTAAAAACTGATAATTTAAAAATAGAAAATACATTATTATAATAGTAAAAAGAGACTTAATTAAATTAAAATGATATAAAATAATAGGGAATGAATGGAGTACAAAATTTACAAAATTAGCCAATAAAGAAAATAAATTAAAATAAGTTAACAAAAGAGAAAGATATGAGATAGGAATAACTAATATCTAAATACAATCTAAATCCAATTTTTTTATATATTTTTTTAAAGTAATTAAATTATTGAAATTAATATTTAAAGAAACACATAAGTGTAAGCCAATGTAAAATGTACTTTTACATTGGCATATATTTAGCATATATTTATATTCTGTTTAAACCTAGTTTTATGTTTATGATTGAAAATTGGTATTAAGTGCTTATGTTTATAATGTTTAAATGGTTATGATAAATAATAGTTAATGGGGTACCATGTATTATCGATAATATTATTAATAATTAATAGGTATCACGCGTCTTCGTGAAAAGCAATATTATAATATAATATTTGACTAGTCCATTTCCAAAATCCATTAATTCCATTTTGAATTTTTTTCAATAAATTGAAAAAAATCTAGATTTTTTTTATATACATATATATATATATAACTGCGATAATCTAACAATTGTTTTCATTTTGTGTTAATTATTGAAATAATTAAATTCAACATGCAAAAGCTGTATAACATATTTCGACAGAATATTATTTCCAACATAATTAAAAATTTATGATTTAAGGAGTTTTACCATGGAAAAGTAAAATTAACGTATTTTGATGGTCGATTCTTAAAAAAATCAATCGGCAATATAAAAAGTTAAACACGTTATATTCATGAGCTAGGATTAAATTAAAAACGAAATCTGCATTTTATTTCAAATATATTGAATAATGTAAAACTCGATGTCTATTATATGAACAATTTTAATGTGAACATGTTTATTTATTAAAATATTTCTATAAACTAAAAAAAGGTAAAAACTTAAACTCATAAAAGCGAATACATTTTTTTTTTTTAGGTTATTATTTGTATTTTAAGTGTTGTTTTAAAAATGTTAAGAATTTTGTTGCTATTCAGCGGTCTATTTTTCCTCTGAGAGAACTTCGTGTGAAATTTTTAACTTTGTGATAAGTAGTATTTCAAAAATGTCTGAAAAGTCGTGATATTCACTAAGTCAACATGAAAAACTGAAATTAATGTAAAAATATAGCTACCTTCAGTAACATTACAATTTCCAATAACATTGTTTCCATCAATATTATTTTTATGATCAACGTCTTAGCATACGATTATTTGATAGGAAATAATACGTATTACGTATTTGTAATAATAATATGTCAATTAATATTTTCCTAATTTACATATTATATACATCTTAAAATATATTTAATTACTTTAAGTGCCAACTGTTGTGCTCAAAGAACATTTTCTAAAATTAAGAATATCGAAAATAAGTAAAATAAGTACCTACAGAATAACTAGAACACTTGATAATTTACACCTGGCATCTAAAAAACGATGTAACACATAAAATAATAATCCATGATGAATCAGTTAAACATTTTCTAACAAAATATGAAGAAAAAAATTGTACTTAATCTAAATTGTTTTTTTTTTTTTTTAAGTATCAATTAAAATATTAAAAAAATATCATTTTTGAATAAGTGTATAATTTTTTTGACTATTATAGGAGGGCCTAAAAATGTTATAATCCTGGTTTGACTCGAATTATTGATATTAACGCACTCGATTCACATGCGTAGGTATTTTTTTTTTTTTTTTAAGTACATTAAACCTTGGATATATATATTTATATATATAAACGATTTGCATTTACTCAGAAATATAATGAGTAGTACGGGCCCCAGACGAAAACCATTCGCAGGCAGCCAGTTGCCGACTGATAAGCTCGTACCCAATACATTTACAAAGGCTGTAGCGTGATGCCAGTACACACGACACGCGCGTTAATAATGCATTTAGGAAACTCTCGTCGATTCCCCCCGGTGGTGTTGTGGAAATTCGATGAATGTATTAATCGCATTAAACTGCTTAACTGAAACCGACCGTATTTCGGACATCAGTGCATTACCGAGTGTAAAATTCGTAACGGCCGATATGTTATTTTCGTGCTGAACCGGTATACGAACGAAAAATTTGATATTCGTTACTTATGAAATCAGGAGCCGGATGTGCACACAATACATATTTTATTCAATTATTAATTTGTTATAATTATATTAAAATAAATTAAAATGTTACTCATTCATATTACTTAGCAGTAGTTGAGCTCTGAAATTAATAAACCAAGAAACATTGAAATATATGCATAAGTATGCGCTAAAAAATCTTAAATATGAATTTTAATAACCATTTTTTTTTTTTTTTTTAAACATGTATTTCTATAGAATTAAACTCAAAAGAAAGAAAAAAAAAGAGATTTTTCATTAAAAATACTTACATTATGAATATTTAAACGTTAATTATTTTGAACAAATAATAATAATAATAATAATTAATTATCAAAAATACATTTATAATGCATTTGTGCATATTTTATATCTGTTAGTTTTTAAGCATCATTCACAGAGTCCTAAAGGTTAAATACATCAGCAAAATAAAGATGAAATTTTTTTTTTTCTTGGAGTGAGGGGGGACTATCGTATTTATTTATTTGATTTAGTCACCCCCTACCCCATGTAATTCTCAAAAAATCTAAAGAGAGTGAGCATCCCCAAACACCCTCTATTTGTGATTATGGGTAAATATATGTATTAAATACAGCGAATATTAAATCATCGTATTGTAAATTAACAATACGACAAAAATTAACTTAATTACAATGCATGATGAGATGTTTTGGATTCTGAACGAAGTGAAGAAGGTAGTGCTTGTATAATGATGTTTATTTATTTTTTTATTTTTCTATGAATACTTTATCATATAGAAATCCTTGTCCAAAAGACTCTACAAACAACTTTTTGAAACGAAAATTTGCTTTTAGTTGGTTCTTTAAAGAGGTCATTTGATATTTTTACTCAAATTTTCGGCAGATATCCCATGTTTTTAAAAAAAATATTAAGAATTTTGAAAAATAATCTGTTTAATTATTGTAAAAATATTAAGCAATACTTTTTTCTAAATAATAATTAACTAGGTATTCAAAATCGCATAAACATAGTAAAATATACAAATGTGATTTATTATACAGCGCAAATAATATAATATTTCAATTCAAGAGCAAAAATCAAAAATCGCAGAGAGAGAATAGTTTTCTAAAAATTTGATAAAATTATTTGAAGTAATTTGAACAATTAAGATTACATAATCTGACCAGATTAATTACCAGTTTTCCATATGATTTTATGTTTTTTATATAACTAACATTTTGTAATTTGTAATATTTAAAACTAAGTGTTATTACAACATTTATATTTTTAAAACCAATTTTTAATAAAAAAAAAAACAAACATTTTTTATTGACATTTTTATTTATTTATTAATTTTAACATTCATAATGCATATTTTATTAATTTATTCGAGCAATAACTTCCGTGCACTAATAACGACTTGACTTCAAAAATTGTAATTGCTTATTGGCAGTAAAAACATAGGAGCAAAATAAAATTTTAAGCATTTATTTTAATACAATACGTATCAAACGACAAAATAAATCAATAGTAAAGTTTTTATGAATACAATTTATTTATACTTTCATATATTTTTCTAAAATTCTGTATAAGATTTGAACCCTTAAAAAACTCTGCTTTTGTATGCACTTGTATGGAATAAAAAAAAAAAAATACTTGATATAATCTATTGCACAAAGCCTCGACGATTTTTTGCCGCGTGTGTGACACTATAAAAAAAATAAAAAAAATCACGTTACGGTTGAAAATATGTAAACTTTGATATTTATATTGATATCGAGGCATAAAATATTTGTACGTTCTGATAAAATGAATTTTTTTCCTTCGCATTTTTGTGATACGACTGCACAATACGGTTAGAAACGATGCATATAAAAAAAGTGTGTACTTCGCTCGTCGGGGTGTCCTTCGCACGTCAGGTGAGATACTCTTGACGGATGTATTGAATTTTAAAGAAACGATAAATCATTTCTTCAATCAAAACGATTCTGAACGAAGGAAGTTAATAATATAAAAATAAATGAAAAAAAAATGTTAGAAAAATGTCACAAAATTTTTTTTTTCACATTTTTAAAATTTTCTTGCGTCAAAATCTCTCTTATATTATTTTCCATCTATGTTTAAATTTTCATATAGTTCGGATCAAAAAAATAATGGTTTCCAAGTCGTTTTTGTCAAATTTTGGGTAGTTTTTCCAAAAAAAAAAAAAATTGAAGATTTGAGAAATTCAAAAAATTACCTCTTTAAAATACAATCTAGAGGCAAGTGCGGTTTCAAAAAGTTATTGATCGAAACTTTTGGACAAGGATTTCTTTACGAAAAGTTTACACAGAAAAAAAATAATAAACTTCATTGTAAAAACACTAGCTTCTTCACTTCGTTCAGTATCTAAATATAGTCGAAATGACGTCTATAATGAAAATGCTTTTTTATATAAGTCGAAAATCATAGGAAATAATAATTAGAAATATTTTCCATTTCATCTTTGAACGGTATGAGAATTGCGTTCGTATATTTGGGATTGAATTTCGCCGTATTAATGAAATCAAAAAAATTAAAAAAAATTAAAAAAATACTCCTTATCACTATAAATACGTATCCGTTGAGAACACGAGGTCGTGAAGGCAAAACAAATTTACTCGTATTTAATATTATATACTTGTAAATATTATGTTTTAACCAATTGGTGAATTCATCTTGTCTGCACGTTTATCGTATTTTAATTCGAAGACACAATTTAAGATTTTGAACGAAGTGAAGAAGCTAGTGTTTTTACAATGATGTTTATTTTATTTTATTTTTTTATTCTGTGTACAACTTTTCGTATGGAAGTACTTATCCAAAAGTTTCGATCAGTAACTTTTTGAAACCGGATTTGCCTTTGCCTCTCTAGATTGTACTTTAGAGAGGTCATTTTTTGAATTTCTCAATTCATCAATTTTTTTTTAAAAAAACTACCCAAAATTTGACAAAAACGACTCAGAAACCATCATTTTTTTGATCCGAACTATATGAAAATTTAAACATATATAGAAAATAATATAAGAAAAATTTTGGCGCTAGAAAATTTTGAAAATGTGAAAAAAAAAAATTTTGGACATTTTTCTAACATTTTTTTTTCTCATTTATTTTTTATATTATTAACTTCTCTCGTTCAGAATCGTTTTATTGAAGAAATGATTTATCGCTTCTTTAAAATTCAATACACCCGTCAAGAGAATCCCACCCGTCGCGTGAAGAACACCCATCGGTGCGAAGTATGTCCGGCTTTTTTTTGTTACTATGTACAATTACAATTATTATTATTATTGCACAATGTTGGTTTGAGTATGGATTGTTATAATACATTTTGTTCAATATGACAAACAATTTGTATATGATTACGTTTGTATTAAATGTATCATCATTGTTTAAGCGTTCGGTACGTTGTAGCTCATATTTTATTATCATTATAACACATTCAGTATAGTCACGGATAACTTAATTTTTTTGACGCCTAAGTCACAGTAGATATTGGGGTTCGGATTTTGATATAAATAAATATTCGCTATAAAGTACAATTTACTGACTATGGTAAATGCAAAATTCGATCATAAGATTCCTTATAGAATAAGCTCACTTTTATTTCACATATTTTTTCATAGATACATATTTTTAACAATGGAGTATTTTTTTTTTTCTCGAAACTCTGTGATTTAATTTCATCTCAGTTTTCATCAAGAGTGTAAGTTAATCTTTTATCTCATAAAGTTATCTCAATGTTTAGAAAATGGCAGACAGTGTAAAGCGAGAAGCTGTTAAATGCCCCACTCCAACACGTTATTTTAAAATAACTAATACCTAGGTTACTAAAAATTTTAAGACTTCTCAGGAATTCGGAAAACTATTAAGGATCTTCAAAACTCAAAACTGTGTGAATAGTTCTGAAAAAATACTGCTATAGTGTTACATATTTATTCAAGTTTTTAAAAGTAGCTATTTCGAATAGAAATAATTGATTTACACCAAGAGATTTCGTTAAACATTTATACTACAAAAGTGCAATGACCGAAGAATTTTGGGCTAAGCTTAAGACTGACATAAGAGTAATATTTCAACTGAAAAAAATACTGACCTTATTTTCTAAAATAATGAATAACTCTTAAAGAAAAAAATGTTTCGATGACAGTTAATTGACTTTAGGCTTAATGAAACTTCGCATAATATAACAGCTGTTTTTTATATAAGTTCTGCGTTTGTTTTTCAAAAAACTGTCCAAGTGTAACAGGAAATGTAATTTTTCACTTTAAACGTTTTTATCAAATTCGATAGTGCATAGATTTTGAATAAATTTTTGTGGTTTTTAGTTTTGAGAACAGATATTTGTTCTCTCGACCACATAATATATGTAATGTGTTTAAATGTCTTGACTCTAAAAAATATTACTTATTCACCTAAATCCCAGGTAGTAGTTTGGATTTAAATAGCTTTACTAATGCTAGATATCCATAATTAGCTACTGACGTTATTACAATATTAAATTGAGCATATTGTTTGATTTATTTGTATTTTCACCCAATTTGTACGTTAGAAATATATTTTTAACCTCTGACTTTAATATTTTATGAATTATAGTACCTTGTATCTTATTGTATCCAGATGATATTTTTGTGTTTATTTTTGTATCTTTGTTATTCTGTTTATATTTTCGGAGAAATAATAAAAATTAATTAAAATAATTAGTTAAAATTTATTCAAATAAGTCATTTCCATAGCTGACTAATTGAATCACAAAGTAATAAGTAAAAGCTTGTTTTAAGAGGAAGAAAAACCCATTTGTTTCAGTATATTCTTTAATATTTTTTTGTTTAAAAATGTTATTTTTATTAAAAATAAATAATGTCAAAATGTCAAACATTTTAATGATTATTTTGCCTACTTAAATAATTATTTAAAAAACATTTTTTCTGACATCTTAGATGTGCAAGTATTTAATGTCATGTATCTACTATCTTTTTGAAAATGGTAAAAGTATCTAGTAACTATTATAATATAGATACTTTTTCAAGTTCTGGTTCATTCCTGTTTATACTTAGGTACTTACATATATTTTATTGATTAATACACAACTATTGTATTATAACTTTTTACCTACCATATCCGTTATTGACTTAACACGTTAACGCGTCGTGATAACAGTATCTATGTGTTAGCTGTGTTATGTTTCAATATTTTAGCAGAATATGTAATAACTGCTGCGTTGTACACCGAGAACACAATGCAATGCAAATCAAAATGAAAACCGTTTTTATTGCCGTTTGAGAGTCGCGACAAACTGACGAATGGTTTTCATTTAGTTTTAGAAGATATAATGTGAAATGTTTGTTTAGATTTATATGATTCGACTTATCAAACTCGCTACAATTTCGATCGTAACGGTTAATTAAATATTGACAGCCTAAAGTCTCGAACAAATTACGGTATAGGTCGTACTCGGTCTGTTAAAGTCACGAAATGTTTTGCAATTTTAACAGAAGAACATTAATACCTTTCAACATTACCGTCGACTTTTGGTTTGTTTTTAAATTTACGATATAATATCGCCAATCCATCGATCCGTTGTATTTAGTGCACTATTTATTACTTTAAAAGAGCCGTCGTCGTACGATTGGATTTAGTTGGAAATCTACTTTCGGTTATAAGATTTATGTATAATGTGTCGACGAGATGAATTATATCGTTGAGATAAATAACAATTTCGTATTTAACGTGTCTGCCATATTATTAGATAGAACGAGGTACGTATATGGAGTAAATTACCAAATAATACACATTTCATAATGTGACTGTTCCGATGAATTTCATTAAATATTCGGTATGGTTTGAGTAAATTTAATTAAATCATTTTTTTACAATTAAATCTAAATATCTTTTTAATGAGAAAAATTTTCAAATCAATTTTTCTCATTATTTATTTATTTATTATTTTTTTTTTTGATTGTTTAGGAATTTATAAAATAGTTAATAAAACTAAAATTGTTATCTCCGTTTAATAAAAGTCTCGATAGAAGTTCGACCTGATTTGTTTTCAAACCAACAGCATCATTGATAATTATAACATTGTTTCGTTGTTAATTTTTTGGAGTTTATATATTATTTTTGAATTTATTTATTCTCGTTACCTATCTATAATATTTGTTGAGTTAATACGTATTTGATTTACGTCGAATGATGCGTGTGGGTGTGTGCGGGGCGTGTGCACGTGTACCTTGTAAATGATTTATTATTTTAGTTTTCGAATTGTTATTATTTTTTTATTACGTGTATTTTCTTTATAGTCTCGTACCTGTTTGTGAAAAAAAAAACAAAAAAAAACTTTGTTATCATATCGATTTCTAATTTACTACACTCGTTTCGCATAAACGTAAATATATATTTCTAAATCTACGACCTGCATGGCGCAATACTGACAGACATTTTGACGTTTGGATTTTTTTTTTTTTGTCGTTTTTCTCAATGGTTTTAGTCTATATATGCATTTACGTAATATCCTTTTGAGTATAAATCGTTTAGAACGACTGTGTCTCTCGATGGAATCTCACGTTGATGTACGCAATGTTAGCCCCTATCGCAGTGTTTCCCAACCAAGGGGGGGGGCGCTCCCCTTGGAAGGCGCGTACACATTGCTGGGGAGGCGCAAGCAGTGTTCGCAAAGTAAACATCATTTTAATTAATGTATACAAAAAAGAAGAAAGAAAAGTATAATATACAACAAAGGTGATAAAAACTGTTATCCATAGGGGAGAAATTTTCAAAAATCTATGAAAGGGGGCGTAGAATACAAAAGGTTGGGAACCACTGCCCTATCGTTTCCATGTATATTTAATACTATATTTATTATATATATATATATAATAATTAGTTATAAATATGTTTATATATTTAAGTATGGTGACAAAATATTCAATATTAAAAATAGATAATAAGGGAAATCATCAACACCATAATGAGTAATAACCTCGAGTATCGATAAGAACTTGATGCAGGCGCGCACTCAGGACTTTTTCTCACACTCAAATACACAAGTATCATTAATTTTTAACGATTTTATTTATTATTACAACAAGGTACCACATACTACCCGTACTACCCCGAATAATCTAGTTTAAAGGTATCCATAGCAATCATTTTAGATTCTGAGTGGAGCGAAAAAGCTAGTGTTTTGATAAGGATATTAATTACTAATTTTTTATTTTTTTTCTGTGTACACATTTTTTTATAGAAATACTTGAACAAGAGTTTCAACCTGCAACTTATTGAATCACAATTCGCCTTTAAATGGTACTGTTAGACGTTATTTTTCGAAATTCTCAATAGTTTAATTGCAAAAATAGCAATATAATATATTTTTGAGAAATCAATAATTTTTATTATTTATAAATTTAAATAAAAGAAATTTTGGGTGGGGCTATGGCCCCAAAGCCCCTCCCTTGGGTACATCACTGACTTGATGACCGTCATTTATGGCAATTGTACCATACACAATTGATACCTACACGAAAGTGATAGGTACGAAATATTCGGCCAACGACAAATTAAAGAGGAAACTTATAGTTAAATAACAGAGTCAATAAAAAAGAATTTTAAATCTTAAAATATGTTTACCCACCTTTTTGCAGAAATTTATTTCGTATTTTATTAAATTCTGAGCGGTGCGAAGAAGCTAGTGATTTTACAATGATGTTTATTTTATTTTTTTCTCTTTTTGACAATACTTTTTCGTATAAATTTAGATCAGAATGAACACATAGATAGTACTTTAAAGAGGTCATTTTAAAAAATTCTTAATATTTTCCTTGATCGTAAAAGAAAAGTACCAAAATATTGACCAAAAAATGGTAAAATATGTCATAGGTAATCGGTAATTTAACCAAATAGAATTTTGTTTTTTAACTGAAATAAATAATGGAGCTAAAAATTTAAAACTTTCAAAAACTACTATACTAAAAATAGTCACGTGCAATAATCATAAAAATTTAAAAACCATATGACAAATTTTGAGCTAAATATATTGTAATTTTCAAAATATTCATTATTTCTTAAGATGTTCAGTTCTCAATATTAAGATCTGAAAATGTTTAAGTCTTTTTTTAACTTTTAAGGGCATTTCGTTTGATTTTCAAGTCATAAAAATAATAATAATATATACTTTATTGTCATAAAAAATATGTTAACATTTAGATATAACAAAAAAATAAAAGTAGATACATATTATGACGCCACCCCAAAAGCATAGCTTGTGGTGGGTGCAGCAAGTTCAGATAAACACATTTTAACACAATGATATTATAATATTATAGACTAAACAAAAGAGCAAAAGAAAATACAATAGACTTACTTATCAAATAATATCATACCTAACGTAATAATATAGTTTTGATTAACATCTTTTGAATATTTCTCAAAACAATATTTATTTCTAAATAAAGATAAATTAATATCAGGCTTAATACAAAGGCGAATACCAACATTATTAACCTTTTTCCTACCGAATTCTTTATTCGTCCCAGCCTTAAGAATGCGCCCATTGTTCGGGCATAAACCGGTCACAATATCGGGCGACTCTTAGATTGCTCACTTGCTCACATTAATAATTTATTATAGTAGATACAGGTCGGTCGGTTATGTGTTTTTTTCTCGTTTAATGCGCGTATTCGTCTACGTGGAAAACAACACAAACACGGTTCTTTAACGACATTATTACGCACGTGCAATGCGAATGGATATACGAAGACTTTTGCACGACATTGTCACGGTGTTCTCCTTCCGCACGACGCGTATACAAGTGCACGATTTAACCGAGTTAACCTACAAATACAATATAATATAATAATATACATTATACGACACCGCTCTGCAGCGTTTACAAACAAATACGGGGTATCGGGCAGAAAGTTTGGCAACAAATCGCGTGCACGGTGCACTTGAAAATACGCTATTTATACGATTCGTTTTAAACGCATTAGCAGTAGGAGGTATATATTATGCACACATAATAATACCGTACACATTATAATAATATATATAAATAGGTAGGTAGGTACCACGTGTACGCGAACGGGTGAGTGGGTCGGGGAGGGCGATTATAATACGTACTTTGCACGTAACGCCCGTAAAACGATTTGAACGACGTCCGTTGTTGTTCGATTTCGTCGAGAAACTATCCCACGCCGCCGCCGGCAATAAACAAAACGCGTACACGTGAACCTACACGTTGTTATTATTATTATTATTATTATTATTATACTGCAGTGCCTTATCCGATGGTTTTCCGAACGTACCTATATTATTATTTATACGCCTACCGCGGTACACGACGGTATCGCAGACGCGGGGTTTAGCGGCGTGATAACGTGCCAGGGGCCAGGGTGTGGGTTATAGCCCGAGTAAAACATTTCCCATACAAATCCGCCACCGACAGCCCCTGCTGTACCCCCCCCCACACACACACACACTACCCACGGAAACCCCTACAATTACCACTCTGGACGACTTTTCAACCGAGTGAAATTGTTTCGTTTTGTTATCATCACGTCATCTCCATGCGCGTGTGGTGTTAAATGTTGGTCTTATTTAGCCAGCTTACTATAATATGATAGTAGTGTATCAATCGCACACTTCCGAATTTGCTGACAACTCAGACCCGTCCTCAATGCAGTAAGACCACATAAGAGGAAATAAATTAATGTACAACAGCTTATACACACTACACTTAATACGTAAAATATTTTTTTGGACACGTAAACATGTGAAAGAGGAACAAGGGGGATGGACAAGGTCTATTGAATTGGTCGCGAGCACAGCGGCTACAATTAAAGTAAAAAATAATAATTTCTGATCTTGAGACAGGTTCTGGCTTGTTTGTACATTTCAGAATTACACAGCTTAAAATAATATATGAAATGTATGTCAAATTGAGGAACGAATTTACACTGGTCGTCTGTTACCACTAGGCATTTTTATACTCTAATATATGTCAAATAGTTTATTCTTTTGAATATAAAAATGTAAAAAGATTAAAACATATGAGATCCACCACCGTGATATGATAATAGTTTCGATGTGAACGGTTTATATATGTATAGTTTATGTCGATGTCGGCTTAGAATCAAAAGATAACTGAAGATAATTGGATTTGATCTTGTTGTCGACCACGTTTGAGTCGTTTGATCACTATGATTGTATTATTTTGCACCGGAGTCGAATTCATACACAACTCTACTCGAAAATTAGTGTAAAAACCAATTATTCGATCAGAACTAAATCGATTTATAGTCTGTCCATTATACATGTATTTTATTTAAAAATTACGTGCGAAATATCTTGATTGCAAGTATAAAACGACAAATATAGCTCGATAAATATAACTAATTTAATCTCCACAGTCCTACTGCCGTTATACAAATAATATTACCTATATATTATGCTGTCAGAGTAGATTCGCAATAGTATATAATATTATCATATATAGGGCCACATCTATACATTTTTTTAGGGGTCGTAAGTTAACCAACCCTCTCCAGCACTCAGTAACAGAAAATTCCAAATAATTTTTATCCGAATCCTAGTCCTTATCCGAATAGGGAAAAATCCTGAAATATTTAGGTAATTGGTAATAAATTTGTTGAAATTGTTTCTTAATTAGCATGAAACTAGTTTTTATAGAAAGTATTTTTTTCCATTAAAACCTCATAAAATAATTGGTTCTTAATCTGATAGAATTTTTCTTTTACCAAATTATTCTTCACATGTTTTTGTATAGGGGGGTATAATTTTCATAAATGTTAGCTCTATGAATAATTTTTTACATTCAACTGAAATTTGAATTATGACGATTAATCTGAATAGTAGCAGATGCATTCCCCATTTTATTACGTAATACATTACACAAAATAAATCATTTACACGAATAATGAAATGTTCTTGGATTATTCTGTTATTAAAAAACAAAATGAATGTAAAACTGCCATTTATTATTACGTATTAACTCTGTTCAGAATCGTTTTATTGAAGAAATGATTGATCAATCATTTCTTTAAACCACAACACATCCAAGAGCATCCCAACCAAGGAGCGAAGAATACCCATGATGCGAAACATGTCCGGTTTTTTTCAATCACGTTTTTGAAAAAATTTAATTTTTTTCCTTATACATTGATAGATTAGTTTAGTCGGTACTTTCAGCGAGATGAAATAAATTAAAAAATGAAAATATTATATATCTGGTTTGCATACTTATATATTTTAACATATCAATCACATTCGTACTGGACAAGGCCGGATTAAGTGCTCATTGGGCCCCGGGGTGGAAATTTCATATGGGCCCTTTTGACAAAAAATTTTTCTTTGAAAATCCTCCAGCTTCGCTCGCAAAAAATACATTTTTCTAACTACGTAATTTACAAATTTAACTTAAAAATTATTATCAATGTATATATTTTATACGTCTATAAGAGTATTAATTTGTAGTACAATAAAAGTCCAAGACTACCAAATTAGTATAAATAATAATGCATGATAATACAAAGTTTAGTGATAAGTTTTAAATTTATTAACATGCCAACACAAAAAAAAAAAAAAAGGTAGGTAATATATTATTATAAAACAAAAACTATTTTATTAAATACATTTTTTTTCTCGCTTTACTTGAAGCCATCACCCTTGGTACTTCACTTACGCTAAGTATAACTAAAAATCACTTCGATACTTGGGTGGGCCCCGGGGCTGCAGTCCCGGCTAGACCCCCCTTAATCAGGCTATAGCACTGGATTTGAAAACAACGAGGAGCAGCGAAAATGAACTCATTTTGTTACGTTATATAACAGGTCTGAAATTAATTTTTAAAGCGTTTTCATAATTTTGCCCCGTACAAAGACTCTCCTCCGCCTCTCGTTAGCCACCACCCTTGCGCGTATTTATGCAATCCGAGACGTATTATTGTGTGCGCGCAACTGTTGCACAAAAGCAGCGAGATGGGACACGATTGTCGTCGTCGACGGACCGGGCAGATGACTCGCCGCGCGTGCCCGCACGTCACACGTCGTCGCCCGCAATACGACGACGCGGTAGTTTATTCGTGAATATTATAATAATAATAATAATAATAATAATAATAATATTACACAACGCGCGCGTAATAGTAATAGTAATAATAATAAGAATAGCTCTTGTCCGCGTGTGTCGCGTACATGTGACACATGTGCGCCTCGATTGTAGTATACGTTTATCAAAGGGTTGACGACAGGAGAAGCTGCAGCAGCCGCAACAGAGTGTGTACATTGTACATTTTTATAATATACATACGGGCGAAAAGGCGTAATACAATAATAGTATAATAATAATAATAATAATAATAATAATAATAACAATAATAATAATAATAGACGGCGGTAAACTCGACGAGAGGAAAACAAAAATAAAGGTGCAATTCGTCGGGTGCTGGAGGAGGACACACACCCGGCCGGCCGGCACACGCCACTATTATAGTAGTAGAAAGCAACAGTGACGGCAGCAACAGCAGCAGCAGCAGGTACGAATGCGAGCAAACCCGTGTCTGCCATCTGTTCGTCTCGCGCGCGGATCTACGGCTCGCAGACTCGTGCGCGGAGAGAGGCGAAACGCGTCCAAACACGAGTTTTCTCTCCGTCTCTCTCTCTCTCTCTCTCACACCACTACTACCGCCATACACCTGCCCCGCACGTAGTCCCGGTGTCCCTTTCATTAGGAGAAAACGAATTATTATTATTACTATACGAAAGAAACGTTTACGTTGTCGTTAACACTCGGCTCGCAGGACGAGAGGGGAAAAAACACATAAAAGGTTAACGGGATAACGATACGGGTTCAAGGGCGCGCGTACATATGGGTGTTGTACCTTATTTATATATTTGTATACCACCTCTCAGCCACCACCGGGACCAGATTGAGATCTCGTTTTCGAGTGTACGGTATTATAGTAGTAGTAGTAGTAGTACGAGTCCCGTTAACTACCACCCCCCCCCCCGTCGTCGTCGTGGGCGCTATCGCGTTATCGTGCACTTAGGTATAATATAGTGTCGGCTTGCATCCGGTATTATTATATACCTGCGCGCGAAAAGCAGGAAGAAGTGCAGCAGCAGCAGCAGCAGCAGCAGCAGCAGGAGGAGGGGAAGGCGCGTAAAGATGTTATTTTCGGGTGGTTTTTTTTTTTTTTTTTGATTTTTCCCGTTATCGCACTTGCAGTGTAGCTGTTTTGTATACCGCGTTTTGTTCGAAATCGTATTGTACGACGACGCCGCTGCTGTGGTGTAGGCGTCTTGTTTGTGAAAGCGAAAAGAAAGCGCCCCGAGAGTGAAATGGAAATAATCGTCAGCAAAAAAAAAAAAAAAAAAAAAAAATTTGAAAAGACGAGAAAGAGAGAGAGAGAGACCCAATCGCGATACGAAAAAAAAAATAATAATAACAATCACCGTTCCCGAATTCGGACTTCAGACGCCGGAATCGAAGCGAAAATCGACAGACAGACCGCCGCCGCGCCCGTTTTCGTAACACGAGATTTCCGGTTATAACGGTGTTAGGTACACGTGCCCGCGCGTTCCTGTGCTATATTACGGTCTGTACAGTTGTACTTTATTATTCGCATTTATTATGCTATCGGTACCGATCGTCGTCGGGTATACACACGATAATAATATTGTATTGTACTCTTTTATCGCGTGGGCCGCCGCTTTTTGGCGTGCGAAACAATATAATATATTATTGTGTCCGAAATCGAACCGTTGTCGTCGGGCGGTTATATTGAGCGTGGCTTTTTTTTTTTTTTTTTATCGTTATTTTCACTACACGGTCGCGACAATGATGGCGCGAAATCGAATTACAATATTCCATACAACAATAAATATACAATACATACGCGAGTATATTGTAGTACTCTATAATGTACCTATATAATACCGATCTCTTATTTATATATTATTATAACATAACACAAACATATTATTCGCATATTGATATTTATTATCTTAACTAGAGACAGAAATTATATGCAACAAAAATTTTGGTAAATATGATTGGTAAAAATTTCAAAATATACACAAATAATAATTATTGTAAAACATGCATTGATGTAAATCATTAACTTTTAGTTACCGATAATGTAATAATAATAACGTCGTTGACTTTGCATAGTTATAACCCAGAAGCGTAGCGTGGGGGGTGCGAAAGGGGCGGTCCTCCCCGGGCGGCACTTTTTGAGGGCGGCATTTTTAGGAGGAATATAAAATAAAGTTGTTTCACCTTAGTGCTAATTTAGAAAGCAACGAGAAAAAAAAGTGTATACTTCGTTTGTCGGGTGTTCTTCACACCTCGAATGGGATACTCTTGATGCTTTTTACGGTTTTATTGAATTTCAAAGAACCATTATTAGTAATTGGCGAAAGTTTCAAGTTTCTAGCTACATTATTTTTGAATTTATGTTTAAAAGCAATTTTCCATTTTACGGAAATTCCGGTAATTGCATATTTTGCCAATTTTTCGACAGATTTTCCACGTTTTTGAAAAAGTATTGAGAAATTGGAATAATTACCTCTCTAAAGTACCATATGTGTGTGATTCGAGATCTATAAAGATATTGATCGAAACTTTCGGACAAGTATTTCTATACGAAAAAGTATTTCCAGAAAGAGAAAAAAAATAATAAAAAATAAATAAACATCATTATAAAATCATAAGCTGCTTCACTCCGTTCAGAATTTAAAACCTTTTTTAAAATTTAAGCATTGAAGTAGAGAGCAAAAAAAAAAAAAAATTTCTTTAAAAAGAGAGGAGGGCGTCAAATCTGATCTCCGCCCCGGGTGGCTAAATTACACGCTACGCCACTGTTATAACCTCATCGTATTTTTCAAATTCACATTCAATATAGTTGTTGTTTTTAACTCGATGTGACTCGAATTAAATAAATTAATAAAGTTAAATTAAAAATTATAATTATAACTAATTTAACTATAAAGAAAACACGGATATTAGGTATATAAATAAATGTAAAATTATCTTGAAGAAATGAAATTGGAATAAATTCGCTTTTCTAGTTATATAGTTAATATACAATATAGTTATTATACAAGTATAAAATTTAAAAAAATCGCGAGTAATTAAAAATTCCGAAATAATTTGATTATTTGCCATGTTCGAATAAAACATGAAAATTATAAGTACTTACGACAAAATATGCCTCACAATAAACATTTGTATGTGAAATATAATTCTGTCTGTGAAAACGGTTTAATTTTAAATCTCTACATTTTCAAATCCTCATATTACTCAGTATTAATTAGAATTTAAAAAATCTGAACGTACTTCTTACACCAATATTTTTCACTCAACTTGTTGAACGAATCTGACACGCCGAATAGAAAACAATAATCGTTAATATAATCTTTAAACACGTCGTAAATGCGCGTTTGAGAAGAAGTCTCTCGCGTTGATATTATTTCGTATAATAGTACATAATTCAATAGAACGAAACCGCATGAAAGGTATTAATAATTAATTGAGAGATCAAACATGTTAAGCGTACATATTATATTTAGCTGTAAAATAAATTTAATAAAATAAGTTGAATTTTTCCAAATCACCTTCGATACCACTCTTTACGTCATTATTTGCCCAATCCGAATAACCTCACCAATTCACAGTTTTTGTATTTACTAAAATAATACACAACCCAACAAACAACACAAAACTTATAATGAGTTTAATCTGTTTTATCCACTTTCTTTGGAATTCGTTTAAACACAAGCGATTCCAACATCTCGTTATTGAAACAACGTCGAACAATAATAATTAATAATAAGCGTCACTTTTCTCAAATTTACGGAATAGATAAATGTTTTAAAATGAAATTGTTTATACGATTTATTCTGCTGAATAATCATTTTTCATTAGGAAGTTTTGTCTTCCGGACTAAACTCGACAACAAACGCAATGTAATTTGAAACTGTCGTATCGAACGGTCGCGCGATTGTTCGAATAGTTTGTGTGACAATACGTTTCGAACGAATTAAAAAACATAAACTTTCTGATCCCATTCATTAAGAGTACCGCGTCTTAGATTTGAAACGCAAACGTACGCTTATCAACAATACACCTTTTACGTAACAATAAAATTAAACAATTGTTGTTCTATGACGTATTTCAAACGAAAAATTATTCAAAATCGAAAAGACTGACATTTTTTTTTTTTTTTTTTGTTTTTTGGCGAAGCGAATAAACATTAGAAAAAAAACAACAACCAAAAGCAAAATTTATGCAATATTTTATTTTATAAATTATTCAACGCGAACATGTCGTTAGGTGTTAAATGAAACAACTCTATTTGAATGATTATTATAAAAGTGAGTGTAGGAATTTATAAACGGGAAAATAAATTGAAGTAAAGTAAAGTAATGTAAAGTAAAAGTAAAGTACAGACGAGAAAACCGTACGTACTTTTCACCATAGGTATTCTTCACTCCTTGGGTCTGATATTGTTTATGGGTGTGTTGAAAATGACGACTTTTATTGTTCTTCGTATTTTTAACAAACTTCACTCAGAATCATATTATATAAGAAATGATTCGTCGTTTTTTTGAAATTCAACACACCCACTATGAGTATCTGATCCGTGGAGCAAAGAATACTCATGGAACGATGCATAGATATGACAGGTTTAGCTATTATTATGTTGATTGAATTTAAAAAATTTAAATACAATTATTATACAAAAATTACATATTATAATCTACCAATTAAATGAGCATACGTGGAAACACTAAAGTCATTAATTTTCACCAAAATTTAAAAGTATAATAATAGCAATTTTTTTTTTAGGAAGTAACGTATTCTGAACTCAAAAATTAATTTAATTTATATTAGAACACAACAGTCAATGTTAAAGTGTTGAACTTGAGTGGTTCACAATTTATGGATTTTTTTCTCTACATGAATTACTTTTCATTTAATCGTTTATTGACAAAAACACCATGTTATGTCTATTCAAAACTTTTATTTAAGTTTGGGTCGTTTTTATATTAAAACATAGTGTAGGAATTTCACTTTCATTCTTTCTTTTGGATTCTAATCGAAGTGAAGAAGCTTATGTTTTTACAATGATGTTTTTTTTTCCTTCTTCTGTGAACACTTTTTTGTATAGAACTACTGGTCCAAAAGTTTCGATCAGTAACTTTATAGATCCAAAATCGAACCCAAATGGTACTTTTAAGAGGCCATTTTTCAAATTTCTCAATATATTTAAAAATGCGAAAAAACTGAAAAGAAATAAAATTGTCAAAAAACGGCAAAATATGCAATTACCACAATTTCCATAAAATTGAAAATTACTTTTTGACATAACTTCTAAAATAATGCAGCTAAAGAGTTGAAATTTTCACCGACCACTAAAAATAGTTTAGAAAAAATTTCATAAAAATTTCAAAAATATTTGCATAATTTTGAGTTAAGTACAGCATTTTGAAAATTTTTGGAAATTTCTATTTGTTCTTTTTTTTTTTTTTTTGTATATAACCAACTAATTATCTACTGGCAGAAACATGTTTTAGAATAACGGACTCGCTTATACGCATGAAATGTATATATATTGTCCTCGATCTTTCAAAGCAAACGAAGTCCAAAATTTTCTTTTAAAAAATATGACTATGGTGGCGGAGGGATTCCACCGAGTCTTACAAGTAAAAAAAAATGTAAACGCTCGTCTTGTGCTGCATCATAATATGCATAATGTATTATGGTGTATACGATTCTATATTATATAGTATCGGTCTTGTGATATTTTTCTAAGGCAACTCCAGTGAATTTTCCCTCGTTATAACGTATCCACCCGTAAGTATTTTACATTGAATGTCTTCAAAGGTAAATTTACATTCGAGAAGGCACTGCGCTACGCTTCGTCTACGCGATCGTCGGTCGTATTCGATTATATATAAATATAAATATATATATATACTCGTCCTTGAAAGGATTATGAATAACCGTACCGGAGCGCCAATAGATATGTAAAACGTAATTTTCTATATAATAGAATAAATTACGTAACTTGCATTGAGACACATTTCAAAATTTGAATTCTTGATGATACCTTAAATTTAAAAAAAAAAAACATATTTTTTGTTGAAAATTCAATGACGCATATATTCTGTTTATGGGTGTGAAATAGATATTTTTGCTTTATTCAACAATGTTTACAATCAACTGTTAGGAAATATTGAAGAATTCTATAAAATATATTATGACAAAATAGTATTGCGTTTAAATAAAATACTGTCTTTGTTGCATAAATATTTTCCCGCCAGTGAAGACTTCTCTCTTATTGGATAAAATATTAACTTTTAACAAAATATGGGTTAAAATAAATCATCAAATAAGAGTACAAAAAATATATTGAAATGACTACCAATTCATTGTTAAAATTCTGAACATATTTTGTACCATGGGTATTTTTCTAAAGGGATAGTTTTGGGGATGTGTTGAATTTTTAAGAAACGATATATCATTTATTCAATCAAACGATTGTGAGTGGAGCTTCAGTGATATCATAAACACTAATAATAAGTTATCAGGTTTTATATTCATTATATTTTACAATAATTGATTTTAATAACAGAATAATCCATGTTCATTTCATTATTCACGCAAATGATCAATTTTGACCTGTTATGAACGTACGTGAAACATTTATAATAATTAAAAAAATCCATAACTGATTTTAATAAGAACGTAAACATAAAGTATAATTTTTTTCCATAAAAACATTAAATTAAATATGTTACGTAATAATAATGAAGATAAATCTACTATATTGCATAAAAATGTCATATTTCATACTAATTCTATGTATAAACGGTTATAAAATTAACTTATGATTTACTAGATTTTTTTATGTCCATAATACATATGATATATATGAGTAAAGTTATGTTAAATTTTTAACTTGAACTATCAAAAATTTTAAAATTGTATTAGGTTTTAGCTTACGAAAAAAAAAAAAAAAAAACAGATAATTCGGAAGTTATCTATTTATTCTAAAAGCGGTGGAATTTATTTTAGAAATTTGTTTTTAGCTCTATTAACGCTACTGTTGAACATAGATGAAAATTTCAAGTTTCTAATCCCATTAATTTTAATGTAACGGATAGATTAGGGAGACTATATTTAAGAAAATAAAATACAGGACAAAAATATTTTTCATAATATTTTTAAATAAATAAGTACCTATTTATTACATATATATATATATATATGTTTTTGAATCGTGACCAAAGTATAATTTTTAAACTACTTAATATAGATTAAATTTAAACACATAAAAACATTATTTTGAAAAACATAAAATAACATAATGAAACTAAATTGATACTTTTTAAAATTTCTTCAAATCCTTTATTCATGCATAATATTGTATACTTTACTTTCTAAAAAAAAACTTGTTAATTCATTTTATAATTATAATTGATCTAATGGTATCCAAAAGATTACTAGATTCTTACATTGTTTTATTCAATAATTTCATTTCAAAAATTTCAAAAATTTTAAATCAAAAGTAAGTCAAAAGTACGGGATTAATATGGGACAGACTTGAAATTACGGGGAAAAAAGCGTCCTGAGAGAAGTTTGTCAGGACAACAGGACACAAAGCCGAAATAAAGGACAATCCTGTATAAAACAGGACGTATGGTCACCCTAAACTAGATTACTAAAATCGATTTCATGAAAATCTCGTTTACGGCATATTCTTCCGTTTACACTCAATAATTTCTCCTTGTTTTATGAAATATTATTGAGAATTTTGAAAAAAAAAATATCTGTTTAAAAAAAAATATAATTCATTCACTCGCGAATTTAAGGTTGTTTAGTAATAAGTACTCAAGTACTCGTAAAAATATTATACACAGTTCGATTGGGTCAAAAAGTATGTATTTTTAAGTACTCGAATCAATGTTCGATTTTCAACATGCAACGTTAGATAAACCGGTCGTATTTTCTTTCTCTCGACCGTCGGTAGGTCGCGGAGTCGTCGTCTAAAGTTTTTGATAACAAATCGCCGTCATATATAATACAGATTAAAACGATGTTTGTGTGCACGCTTAAAAAAAATACAATAAAGATAGTAATCCCGCGAAATAAATAAACTGAAATATTGTTGTTTGTATATGATAACGAACGTTGGGTGTGAAGTATGGCCGAGAAGTTATCCTAAATAATCATCAGTCATACCGATTTAAACTGTGGGATTATAGTTATGGCGGCAGTTGTTGAAAATATATACGAACCGCGCATTATTTCACGTGTCACTTTTTCAATTTTTCAGGATTATGTACTAATAGTAGATCTTTCGCAGCCGCCGTCCGCCGATTCTCGCTCGCTCGTGGCGCGTATATTGCAATGACACACCGAACGCTGCGGCAATATGACGCGCGGACGCCGCCCGAGACGCGTCTCAAACGTTTATGAAGTCTCTGCAGGCGTTTTTGAGAAATAATTACGTTTCGTCACGTGGTGGTGCGCGCAGGAAATCACGATGTCCAGGACGGGTCGAGTTGATTGTCGTAAACAGTGTTTCGAGTGGAGGACAGTCTCAAAATTTTACTTTTCAACACTTAAAAAAGCCGGACATACTTCGCGCGACGCGTGGGATTCTCTTGACGGGGTGTATTGAATTTTAAAGAAGCGATAAATCATTTTTTCAATAAGACGATTCCGAACGAGGGAAGTTAATAATATAGAAAAACAATGAGAAGAAAAAATGTTAGAAAAATGTCCAACATTTTTTTTTCACATTTTCAAAAATTTTCTTGCGTCAAAATCTTTCTTATATGATTTTCTATCAATGTTTAAATTTTCATATAGTTTGGATCAAAAAATGATGGTTTCCGAGTTGTTTTTGTCAAATTTTGGGTAGTTTTTTTCAAAAAAAAAATTTGAAGAATTGAGAAATTCAAAAAATGATCTCTTTAATGTACAATCTAGAGGCAAATCCGGTTTCAAAAAGTTATTGATCGAAACTTTTGGACAAGTATTTCTTTACGAAAAGTTTACACAGAAAAAAAAAATAAACATCATTGTGAAAAGACCTGCTTCGTTCAGAATCTAAAAGTATATAAAATTATTGGTATTAATTAAAATTAAATCTTAAAAATTATTAAATGATGTATGATGTAAGGTTAAATAATTAAATTATATAAAAATAATTAATCGTACATATTATTAATGATTACATTTAATAGATAATTAAATAAGCAAAAATGTATATGAATGATAAGTGGAAATTAATAATAATATTAAAAGTGTTCTTCAGGACTAAATTACATATCTTTTGTTGTCCTTCGACAGATAACTCATTCGTTTTCAAGAATAAGAATCAGAAGAATGATATTAAATTATACTTTTCTTTTAGATATGTGATTTTGTTTAATAAAAATTATTCATGCTAAGACATATGAGTACGACCATTGTATTAATGATTAAGCATTAAAATATGCATTTAAAAATGTTAAAACATGCAATAATAAATTCATTAAATATGTTTATTTTTTTTCATAAATATAAAAAATAAAATATTAACAAGAAATACATCTGATTAAAAGCTAAAAACAAAATTAAACACCTTACTTTGCATAATAAGGTATGAAAATAAAAAAAAATAACAACATTTTACTTAGTTTAAACAGTAAGTTGATAAGTATTTTAAACACCATGATTAAAAATAGGGAAATAATCATTAAAGGCAAATATATATGATGCTAAAAAATATCAAATATGTAAATACATACAAAATAAGTTTTCATAGGTATTTTAAATCTAGACTTCATTTCGATAATTCTAAAAAAAGTCATAAACGGCCGAAATCTTATCATTAAAATTGCTATTAAAATTACAGATCAATATGCTGATAAAAAACAATTATTTATCTAGACTTAGTACTCAATGAGTCATTAGTGTTACGATTTATGTTTATGAAAAATTATGGCTCAATAAAACACGAATATGTGTACAATTATTAAGGTTAGTATACACAATAGTGAACGTTTATACTTTTGTCCTGTTAAAAGCACCTTACATTAAATTTACAAAAAACATTTGATCATTTTACCGAAAACTCTCGATTTGTGAGAATATTCCCGTAAAATACATTATTATACCGTAATATTTATTCACGAACACTTGTTGTGCGTGATTGACGTGACGATCTATACGTTTCGTAGTATTAGATTCGAAGTGAACGGAGTGATTTGTTGGTTTCGGATAGAGGATTGATGAATTTATCGGATTCAAAGGACCAACGAATTCGTGTTTTTCGACAGGTCTGTCGATAGAAACGATTTTTTTCTCCCGAACGAGAGAAGTGCTGTTAACTTTGCAAACCGAAAATGTGCTACGCCGCTGGCCTAGGATGATCACACGTCACGTTTAAAACACCGCAATCCCCAAAAACTTCGGACCGGATGACATTTTTATCGTCTTTTTTAGAAGGCTATCCCATTTTAATCCCGTTGTTCCCGTAATATTATGCGCGTAAAAGAAAATTATCGTACTTGGTTTCAGCACCGGAAATTATAAAAATTCGGTATTTTGGTCTTAAAACAGGAGTTCAAATGAAAATGTATAGATTTAACAATTTTAAAGGTTCAACTGTGTTACAAAATAATAATTGTATCGTCAAATTTGCATGCACGGGGATAATTTTAATACGAATTCTATTGCAAGCAAAATAGGAATGAAAAATGTATTTAAAATTTTGCACAATAATTTTAAAAAAAAATCTGTATTTCTTTACACCGCTAGGAATAATTAATGAAGCAATTAAGAAAATATTTCCAATGTGCTATTGACATTAGATAAAACTTGCCTTACTGCCTCCCGTCTTTGTAATTGTTATTAATTAAAAATACTCTTTTTTCCTTTTTTTTTTTTTTTTTTTTTTTATAAGGTTTGTATGATTTTCTGTTGATACAAACATAATAAGTATAAAAAAAAGAAAAAAAAAACACAGATATATATCACATCATCGGTATTCTTTGCTTCTCGGTAGGAGATACACGGTGGATGAGCTAAATTTTAAAGAAAAGATCAATCATTTTTTCAATAAAAAGATTCTGAGCGGAGATATCGTTACCGTATTTAGCAACGTTAAAAATAAATAAAAATAAACATTTATATTGATTATTGTGTTACCATGGTTACCACAAATCGCAATCAACAAATTAATTGGTTGCTATCAAATTTTCTATAACAAACAAATAAACAATCAAAGTGAAATAAAATCGCGATAGTAAAATTTATATCTTTTGAAAAAATTCGAATTTCAAAAAGTTACGTTTTTAAAATACATTTAAAAGACGTATATTCAATCTAAAACCAAATTCTGATTCCAAAATTTGCTGCTCGAAACATTTGGACAAGAATTTCTATACGAAAAAATGTTCACAGAAGAGGGAAAAATAAACATCATTGTAAAATCATAAGCTTCTTCACCTCACTCAAAATTTAAAATGCAACACACAACGATTTAATAACACAGAAAATGACGGCCACTCGACATTAATCCTATTAGTTATAAGAGTCAGAAGATTTCAACTGGTACTTTCAAAGGCTCAACAAAAGAAATAAAAATATACGTTTTCAAAAACAAAAAAATAAAATTGAATAATATTTATTTTTATTACAAAAAGACATGTTAAAATTAAAAAATTATATAACACTTTCCAAAATGTTTGATCTATTATAATTTTTATAAATATTGGTCAACTTGTGGAGGATTACACAATAAATCAGAGAATGATGTTCGTATCGATTGCTCGGAAATTAGAATTCTCCAGTCGAGATGTTGTTTCTAATGATTTTCACCGCCCGGCTTTACTTAAATGCATTTTGAGCATAAAACGTTTTTACCGTGTAAAACGTGTAATTTTCATTTCGCAATACGTATAGGTACGTACTTATTAAAAACTCGATCGTGAGGTTTATCTGTGGCTTGTCTCGCGAACGAAATGATTTACAATCGGAAACTAGAAGAATAAGTTATAGTAAAGTTTTCCACAGAAATGCGTAACTCCCGCCGAAGTGGCCTTATTATAATGTAACGTGTGTGTGTGTGTGTGTGTATTTCAATAAATTAAAAACTACCCCAAACGAAGGTTTATTGCCTACATAAATCCATTCTGAGAAGAAGTAGATTATATAGTTCGTAATAGGTAAGTTTATTTTACTATTTTTTATAATCCCCTGTAATTTAAAACGAAATGTAAAATGTAATACCAAAATAAAATGAAAAAAACTGTACAATCGACCGTATATACACATTCGCATTCTCGTCGTAAAAAATAAAACACACATATATATATTTATTTTATTTTATTTATAAATGCCGTAAAAAAAAAAAAAAAAAAAAAAAAAACATAACAACCAAAGCCATTATATAAGTATTGTTATAATAAAATTACTCTAAATAATAACTTTTTATCAGATAACGTGTAGTCAAAGAATCCCAATCGCAAACAAAGGGCTCGTTTCACGAAGATAAAAATATCGTTTTTCTATTTTTTTTTTTTTTTTTTCCCATAGTTCATTATTATTTTTACTCCCTTTTCCGAGTATTTTATTTTCCGCTCGTGTCATATATTTTACATAAATTATATTACTCGGGAACCGCCACCGCCTTTCTAAGGGTCTGTTAAATAATAATAAATAAACATCGCGGCCGACGACGTTAAAAATAAATAAATAAACATCAGCCGCATTATCGTTGCAATTAATTTCAATTGATAATGTACATAATACGCTATAATAATAATAATAATATAATATCGTTATAGCGTGCAATTATTATTATTACCAATTGTTTACGAAAAAGTCGATCACCAGCTGTTTTACGGGTACTATCAATTTTTAATTTTTCAAAGTGCAGTACTTTATACACTACACAAGACGGACTTGTCAGCGTTAAAATATTAAGTTTAATGCGAACCATTGATCTTTTTTCGCTTTCGGAAATAAAATAAATGTTTCTTTGTATGGACATTACTTAGTTTACTTTTACAAATAATCCCTAGTCGACATTAAATTTAATCAACTAGTAAAAAAAAAAAAAAAAATAAACCATTAACGGTATGTGAAAGTTTATTTTAACCGACTTCAAAGTAATAATTGTAGTCATACATTTTTACTATTCATATTATTCCAAAAATATTTTTTTATTTTAAAAACGTTTACCTAAGTGTTGATTATTTTATTAAATGTTACTGATGTCGGTATACTTATAATATAATAATATAACAATATAATGAGAATTGTCGTTTTTTAATTTTTTTTCTGGGAAATGTAGGGGTGACTAAACGGGAAAATTCGGTTTATTACGATTAAATATTTGACTATTTACACCATTTTATACTAAAAATATCTTTGAAGTACCATTGAAATCTATTATTTTAGCACTGCAGGATTGTTGAATATTTAATTTTAATTTTTAAGAGTACTTTAAATTTATTAATAATATTTTTATTCAATTTTATAATTCGTTTGCGTTTTCGACACTGATATTGGTATCCTATTTTCACAAATACAACGATTATTGAACGTAAAAATTGATTATTGGAACGTAGAAAATGTTTTTCGGGCGTTAAAAAAACAATTGTCTAGGGGCAACAATAGTATAAATCCGTCTCTGGATGTATGATAACGTCATTTGGTCACATAAATTTGGTCGCGGTATATATTCAGTCACATGTTAAATTGGTCGCTTAACAATTTTGTCGCTAATATAAATTGGTCATAGAAATAACAAAATATTTGTAACTTATATGGTCCAATACCTAAGTGTCTTTCAAATCATAAATACGTAATGGGTGAAGAAGATAGTATATAGAGAAAGACAATAACGAAGAGTCCATACTATGCACAGAATTTTACCATGCAATAGAACAACTAAAAAACAACAAAGTTTATGGAATAGGTAAAACCCCTGCTGAATTGCTGAAGTACGCTGACACAGACATTAAAAATGAATTGTACAAAATATGTAATGGGAAATACCTAGGAGGAAAATTAATTAGTGACTTAGAAAAAGGATATAGTGACACTAATAATCAAGAAGAAAGATACACAATAGTCAGAATTTCACCACACATACCTCCAAAAGGAGATTTGGAAATGTTTGGGGAGGGGACTTAGTTTCCCAAAGATATTTCCCTCCCCAACTTATTGGTTATTTTCCATTTAAACATAAAACGGTCCTAACTTAACGATTTTCTACCATTCTCGTCACTTGTTTGTCTAAATCATCAAGCAGACAACTTACGAATCGTACGACGAGGATAAAAGAGACTTGCATTGAACTGAATATTCAGGTGAATAGGTTTTTGGTTGTGGAGGGTATATAGGCAGGAAGCCAGGTTCTTGGGTATCGGATTGGGGGTACCAATAATGGTAACAAGCGTAAACCCTTTAAAATCATGTGAATTTTGAAAAATATTAAGTATAAATTATCATCTAGAGCCGAATAGTTTGATTCAAAAGTGATTGATCAGTATTTCTGTTACATTAATAAATTCTATTTTATCAAAGAAATTTATCTTACATTCAATACATAGTTATATCAATATGTAATACCTAAATTAGAATAAATCAAATGCTTTACGCTCGAATTCAGATTTCAATACATCAAAAGTCACAGAAAAATGTCTTGAATAAAATTTCGCATTGAAAAAAATCATGATTCCATTTGAGAAAAAATGTCATTTCACCCGAGGACAATTTTAAGGTGACACGAAAAAAAAAATAACAATAATCAAAACCACAGTTTTTATCATAATTTTAACATTAAAAAAAACACACACACATTTTTACATTTTTGCGGTCAAAAAAAAAGGATGCGTATGCTCAAAGGATCATTTTGTAAGTTATGTTTACATTTATAGCTTTTGTTCGTGAAAAACAAAAATATATAAAAAAAGTTAATTTTTTTGGACCTGAAATTCGTTTTCAGTTACGGTTTTAAGTGCAATGTGTTCTACGAATTTAAACCAATAATACAGTATATTACGCGAAATTTTGTCTGCCTCCCAATATCGCAAATATTTTACTTAAACAATTATTACAAACGGACACCGCTGTATCGTATTTATTAACACACTAAACCGTGCGGAATGCGAATAATCCACGAGTGAAACATTGCGCACGACATCGCGTATTTAAATAATAATATAATAATACACGAACGGGGAAAAGTTGTTGTTTGGACAAGAAATTATGTTGATCGCGTTTAGGAATACGTTTCAATTCAAACTTGTTCCGCGGATTTCGGTGAAATTAATATTTATGAAGACTTAACTAAACTTCGTTGTGTGCATAGCAGGATTTAATATTATTCGATTCGTTTCGGTGTATACGTACGGCAAACGGCTTACATAATATCGCATAATGAGTTGTAAACTAGTTTTATAAACCGAATTATCGCGTAACCGTACGAGGGTGTTTTTTTTTTTTTTGGATTTTCCTTTATCTTTTCGTCGTCACTTCGACGTTTTCGCGTGAAACCTACTTTTACAACATAATAATAATAATAATAATAATAATTGTTTGTTGGATACGTGTTCCACACGATTCGCTGCGAATATAAAGAGCGTAAAATAATTTATTAGGAAAATATGGAATGAAATCGATATATTGTGATTATGAGAAGAGTATACGTGATAGAGATACGCTCAGAGGTGAGGACGTAACGAGAACATAAAAACTTTACTCGTCATAATAATAATAATAATAATATACGAAGCTGATGAAAAGAAAGAAAAACGAGAAAAGTTGTGATTTATTCGGTACGATATTATAATAATAGTATATATGCGATGAATAGATTAATAATAATGGGGAAAAAAATCCGCTCATACCCACGCACCGCGTTACGGATGAACGACTCGACCACATCGCATAGCAATAATTATAATGATGTATAGTGATTGTGATGTCTACGAAGTGATTGATACAGTCGGCGAAAGGTATTAATGGTCACATCGCTCCACAATAGTACTTTGCACAATATACTTATATTATGGACAAGTGTATCCGCATGATGGAAGTACGTACAAGCGCTTTTAAATATTCCGAGTGTAGTGATGGACGGGATGATGAAGCTAGTGGGTTTACAATGACGTTTATTTATTCCTATGGAAACACCTTTTGGTATAGAAATCCTTACCTAAAAATTTCATACAATTACTTTTGAGTTTAGAAATCGTGTGTCGTTTTTCAAAATTCTCAATAACAAAAACAGGAGAAAGTTTTAGCAATAACAGCATTTTACTTTACAATACATACTCGTGATCCCGTTAAGGCGTTTTAATTAACAGCATTCCTCGTACTGTGTGAAATTCGTGGCTAAACTTCTGAACACATAGATCGAGGTAGCGATTCCCTGTGTACAAGTGCTAATGAAAACACGCATAGACTACATTTCAGTGACATTTTTGATATGTCATGTTTTTGCTTATATTCTTGAAGCGTACAAAGAAAATGCTATTTTTTTTTTTTTTTTGAACATTGTTTTAAAATAATTGATTTCGACATTTTAGAACGACACGCGTAATAGATTTACCACCCAAAAGACCCCTGGACAAAGATATGTGATAATTCGATTTTAATGGTGATTCAAGAGCGCCAACTCGCTTTATTCGTTGAAAAACTGTTATGGGGGACAATTTTTAAGTGCTGTCGGTAGTTAAGGGACCTAGTCCCCCCCAGCCGCGTTGCCCTCCTAGCTCAGTTGCAAAATAATAATTACAATAACGCGGTCGACTCGTCTAATATATATTCTGTTCCATAACCGGGTGTACAAACGGAACGACCTATAATGCACAGTGGTATAATAATAATAATAATAATATGTCGTACAACACGTATGTGCACGACGTCGTTAATAGCCGTTCTCCCCCCCCCCCTCTGACCCTTAACGAGCCTTTTTGGAGTACTCGCGCCCGACGTAAATTTCGACCGACGACGGTGGGGAAGTGGGCGATTATCGCGACTGTTATAATAATATTATTATCTATCGCATTACGATGTGATATTAACATGTTTTTGTGCGGCAAATATTTACTGAAAAAATATATGAACATCCCCCCGACCCCCGCATAACGTGCAACGATACGCGTTCGTTCATGGCGCACAGACTGTTCAAAATGCACACGGAAAGAAAACCCGCGCGCGTTTCGTGTGTGCAAAGCCTTTCCGTACTTACATTTTGAGCACCCTGTACATGGGCGGGGGACGGTGCATAATATTATATTATCATAACGATGCGAGAGCGCAGAGGGTTGCCATCCCGTACTCGTATATGCAAATGTGAAATGTGGGTTGATAAAAAAAAAAAAAAAAATCTAATTAAATTAAATTTTTTGTCTGCACTTGTTCGTTTTACTGGATGATGATGCAAATACGTGAAAAATTGTATTTGTTATAAATATTTTTAATTTTTAAAATCGAGTTTGACGCATTACCTACAGCTAACTTGTAGTTAAAATTTTAAAAATACAATATTAATATATTATATTTTGCAAAGCACGGGTTTAAATTAAAATTGTATTTTTTACTGGATGTTAAAATAAAAATAATACTTTAATTGGAAAGAAGGTACAAGATTTAGAACATTGACAGATATTTAAGAAACTTATCGTGATAACACAATATGTAAAGAACTAAAAAACTGCTGATTAAAGTTAGCTTCTATGACATAGGTTTACATGGAACAAAATTTGTGAAGGTACAAAAATTCGATTAAAATTTAATTTGGGTATACGCTATGAGGAAAGGGTGTTATAAACTGGTTACAACACCCCTACCCGAAATCGTTTCGTGATACGTCATGGAAACACTTATATATGAGCAAAAACAGTATAGACGGTCATCAAGAATTTTCTCCGGCTTCCCCGCTGATGGTGCAGTATTTCCTCCTTGCAAGCCGTACCATTGAGTGAGTATACGAGTTGTTTCTTTACGATTGAGATGACTCACAAGACAATAACAAATGCGAGAAGTCTGTGGATTATCGATCTAGTGCACGCGTGTCCGGATAGGAGGCGGAAGTGAGCCGGCGAAGCTGTTGTAGACGCAAAGCAGACGAACGGTTTGGCACCGGACCGACGGCGCACGTCGTCCGAATTTTGGCTGCACGAGATCGTTCGTTTCACATCTTTTTATTAGTGTGTGTGCACGTCGTCTACCGATACGATAAGAGTAATTATTATTATTAATTTCGATGGTTTATATTTATATATATTTTTTTTTTTTGATGAAAAAGCTGCAAAATCGTAACGAGTATAACGGATATGTTATCGGTTTTCGTGTGACACAAACGAAATTCTGAGGACAGAGTGCAAATGACCACGGTCACCTGGGTTCACACCTGGATTCAACATTGCACGTGGTGGCAAGGCAGCCGCCAACGGGACTGCTGCAAAATGTGTAGTAAGTTTTACCGCCGACAAGGAACACACGGAAATTATTGAATTTATCACAGCCACAAGTATGAGTTTGTTTACTCGGCCACTCTGTGATGTTGGGAACAATAGTTTTGACTGGACGGCTTCCGATCCACAGTGATCCAACAGCTGTAGCACCATCGTTTTCGACAACAGTGTCCAGACGAAAAGGGATAAAGGTGGCGGCTATCTATGGTATTATTTAGCACCGGTCGCGATCCTGGTCACAGTCCCGGTGCGCAGTACCTTACTCTACTTTCCCATCAGCTGGTTAACCTAAATTCGTGTGGGTATAATTAAAAAAAAAAAAAAACCGTGAGACGCTACAGCTCATAATCTAATCTGGCAGGTGAGAAGGATACGGATGATTTGGGACAGGCACGAATATTCTCGAATCGTTAATAACAAAACCATGGGATAAATGTTTTAATAGAAGAAAATTTATACCGGATTGAAAATCAAATATTTTATGAGATGTTGATAGGGGGTAAAAATTATTTGTCACAAAAATTTCTAATTTCATGCAAATTCTAACATTAAAAAGTTGTTATTAAATACAAATTTGACTTGAGATTTTCGAGATCTTTTCAGGTTAATTAGTCACATGTTTGAGTTAGGATATTATGTTAAACTTTGAGCTTATATATTATAATATATAACTAACACGTTGAGCGCCAAGAGCTTTTTGTACATTTACTTTATTTTGCTATGAGTTTCAAAATTGGGTCTCAACAAAATACAAAAAAGTCACATGGCAGTGTGGCCAAAATTAAGTGTGACTCAATTACGGATCACTTGACCCTCAACGTGTTAAAGAAATTCAAAACTCTATAAGGAAAATTTTTAATAAACCATATATGTTTCAAAATAACATAAATTTGGTAAAATGTTTACACGTCTTTTATTACACTATTAATAATAATAGAGAAGAAGTTGAAGTCTCCGTCCTACTAGTTTCGATGTTATTAGCAAAATTAATAAAATCGATTTTATGAAAAGCTTTTTTATGGCAAATTTTGTTATTTTTCTAAATTTTTCGACAAGTTTTTCTCGTTTTTAGAAAAAGTGATGAGAATTCAAAAAAAATGTCCTCTTTAAAGTACTACTTGGGTTTGATTTATGATCTAAAAAGTTACTGTAAAAAGACATTTTGGAAAAGTATTTATATTCGAAAAAATGTTTCCACGAATGAAAGAAATAAACATCATTTTTAAAACCACTAGCTCCTTTGCTCCACTCAGCACCTAAAATGTACAAAATATAGATACAGTTGACTATAACTTAAACATCAATAACATTTAATTAATTTCTCACGAAAATGGTTCAGGGGAAATGGGTTGTTCTACTAACACCCAAATACTCGTTGTTTACGTCACTGATCTGAGTGAAGAGTTAGTCGATTTCGTGACAATGACGCAAAGCAAACTAAAGGTGTTTATTTTCTGGATTTTCAGTTATAGTTTTTCACGTAAAGGTGTGGTTAGGCCGATCTGACCTAAACTAACTAGGTACTACCATTTTACTGACCATAGGAATCATAGAAAACAGTTTACATATAACCTTTTCAAAACTTTGAATTAGTATACCTACCTAATTACGGACGCTAGTGACTCCAACCACGAAAATATTCATCCGGATGTCGAAAGTCAACCCCTTTAAGGCGCGGATTCAGAGGGGGGCGGTAGGGGTGGCCGCCCCCTCCGTTGGCCTTATTAAAATGTGTTAATTTAATTTCTTGTACATTTTTTTTGCAATATTTTGTATTATCCTATGTTTATGTATTATTGTATTCAAAGTAACAAAACTATGGAAGCGTGCCATATAAAATAACCAATTTTTTACACTACGATAATTCGAAAATTTGACTTCAAAAAATTTTAATTTAGCCGCTTCAAAATTCAAGTTTTGTTAATTGATAATTCATAAAAATCCAAAAGAGATAAGAAGTAAAGTAACCAAATCGAAATTCCGATTTCGCAACTTTAAATTTTCAACTTATCAACTTTATTATTTCAATTTGGCCTCTCAAAATTTCGATTTTTGTTTATTGATAATTCGTGACACCATAATGTGTGGATAAAAAATAGCCGTGTTAAAATTTCAAGTTGCTAAGTAAAAATTTTGAGTGGCAAAGTTGAAATTTTTAGTCGCGAAGTCAAAATGTTTTTTTTTTTTTTTTTTTTATGTGGCACTCCTACACTTCTGTAAATATACTTATCTATATTTATTACTTATCAGTTCATTGCTATAATATTATAATAGTACAATTTGTATGGACTGTCGATACTTCCGCCCCCCCCAACTTTATTATAATATGCTGGATCCGCGCCTGACCCCTTTCCACCCATAGTTCACGTCACGCCACACGTAGCAACGTGCCATCCGTACGTCACGCCGTTTTGTTTACGCTTTCAGATGTATATTTTGCGTTTCCATGATTTAGCAGCTGGCCATGGTAGACCCGCAAATATATAATTTAATATTATGATAACATCATCTGCGTCGACAGTGGGTCAGCGTGCGCGTTTAGGTCCCGTGGGAGGGGTGAAAAAAAAAACATCATCCCCTCGTCGCCAGCATTGCAGTAGCGAGCCCGTCGGCCGTGGTTATTGCAATAATTACGACGTAAACGGCCGCGGAGTTTTGTATTCGCGTGCGTGACGCCCTCGCCGCCATTGCCGGAGATGCAGAAAAAAAAAAAAAAAAAAAACGAAATTATCGTTCTCTCTTGCCACACAATACAGTCCCGTGTATCCGATTCTACGGGATTGACCGTCACGGGTTTTCGGGTCACAGCTGTGTCTAGTTTGTACAGGGGGGGGGCAATGGGCAGTATGAGCAAAATATTAGAGATGAAAAAACGAAACAA
>JAIPRM010000957.1:0-44678 GCA_025469315.1 Stegophylla sp. TES_Ste_2020 | reverse complement strand
AAAATGATGGTTTCCGAGTCGTTTTTGTTAAATTTTGGGTAGTTTTTTCAAAAAAAAAAAAAAAAAAAATTGAAGAATTGTGAAATTCAATTATGACCTCTCTAAAGTACAATCTAGAGGCAAATCCGATTTCAAAAAGTTATTGATCGAAACTTTTGGACAAGTATTTCTATACGAAAAGTTGTACAAACAAAAAAAAAAAAAAATAAACATCATTGTAAGAACACTAGCTACTTCACTTCGCTCAGAATCTAAAAAAACAATAATAATTAAAAAAATCTGGACATTCTTTGCACTATGGTAGGGATGGTGAATCATATTAGAGATCAGGAATTCAAATTTTAAATAATATACATAAGTGTGCAAAATAAATTATGAATTTATAAAAATTAAAAATGTAAAAGATTATGAATGTTATGTATATTCAATTAGAAAATTGTTGCTGAATTTTATTGGTTAATGAATCAATTTTCGGACTATATTTGGATATTTTCAGTTAACACATGCTGCGCTTTGATCTGTTCCTAGACGATTCCTCATTCGATGACACGCATGCCATAGATTCGCCATCTTTGCACTATGGGTATTCTTCGCTTCTCGGGTGAGCCGTGGAGCTTGGTGGGTTTGCTAAATTTTAAAGAAACGATTAATCATTTCTCAATTACTGACCGGAGGTTTCATTACGACTGTTACCGACGTTAAAAATTAAACATTTATTAATTGTTATAAATAACCATGTTTACCTAAGGTGTAAACGTGAAAATTCATAATTAATAAATATAAACGAATTGGTTACTATCAAATTATCTTTACCAACCAAATAAACAATTAAAACGAAATAGAATGTTAGATTTCTATTGCGTACGTCTCGTCTATGTGATCAGAAAAAAGGTGTGCGGAAGTGCTCGTGTTAGTTCTTACTGATCGACTATAATGTAATATTATTAAACTGCTTATGTAATAATATAAAAAGTGTTCGCAGCCGTAGGTAAATAAAAAAGAAACGAAAATAAACACACGGTTTCGTCCGCGTCGTGTTGGGGAAAAGTAATTTTCAAATTTATGCCACGAATTCTCTTCTACCTCTCACCCAAACAAAAGTCGACTTTATTCGTGACCTCAGAATCTTAACGCGCATTTGCATGGCAAATGTCAACCGTCTTAGAATACCGAACACGTGCCGTCGGATGTCTGATAATTCTATTAATTTCGAAAAGAAACCGAAATAAATAAGAAATAAAATGAAAAAAAAAAAAAAAAACTGAATAGATTAGTTTTCGCGTTCGGAGTTGTTTTTTTCTTTTTATAAATTCAAAATCAATTATTACATAAATTATGTACTCATTTAAATATTATAAAATTCAAATTTCAACGCGTTTTTATTTTTTCTTATAGTTATACAAATTTCGAACCAGCAACGTTTTTAAGTACACGTACCTATAATATATAATATTACGTTTGAGAAAATACATTCTTTCGCAAGTCGTTAAAATGTTTTTCTTTAATATTAACGAAGTTTTGCTTGATACTCGAATGTTCTTTAAACAATAATCTAAATATATATATATATATATATATTTGTGTACAATAAATCGATTTTTGATAAAAAATAATATACTTTAGTCGTCGGTTTGGGGCTGCATTTTAAATTACCGAGACTGTTTCGAAATAATATACTCTCCTCAAATTTACATTGCTTTTTGCCGCGCTTTACGCAATAAATATTAACGATAATAATCAGAAATCTTTGCGTTTTCTTTCTTTGCAGAAAAGTTCACGTTTTCATTAAATCGTTTACGAGTTCTGTTTTTTTTTTTTTTTTTTTTTTATATTTATTTATTCATTATCATTTGTTCACTCACTGCAGAGAGCTCAATAGTAATATCGTCAATATTTACACAATTCTATTATTAGAACACGTCGTTGTGGCTTAAACGAAAAATTGCGTTTTAATAATGTATAGTATTTTCAAAAGCCAAATGAATTGTAGTTGGTGTACTATGCAAGTATCCGGGAAGTGGTGAATACAAATCGTATTAATTTTAATTATTATATTATTATACTGCGTATTACCTAATTTCGAACGTTTTCGGAGTTGTGTAAAAATTAATTCTGAGTAGGTCTTGTCGTTGAACGAATAAATGAAAAAACAAACACGATAATAAATGTGTATATTGTTTTCTCAGGAGTCTTTTTTGATTTAAACTAAATATTATGTCATAGAGTATAACAACAATACTATTGTAATGTCAGCTCTATTCATCCGTCACTGGAAACACATTTTGGATATAAAATTTAGTCTTTAGATTTTAATGGGAGTGAATAAGCTAGTGTTTTTCCAATGATGATGTTTTTTTTTTTTTTTTTTGTACACTTTTTCATACATTAATACATGTCTAAAAGATTTCAACTAGCTACTTTTTGAATAATAATTGGACTCTAGATGGTATTTTGAGAGGTTAGTTTTCGAAATTCTCAATGGGTTTTCAAAATTTGGGAAAAGCTACCCATAATTTGACAAAAATGCATTATTATTATTTTTTTTTAAACAATAATATTATGAAGAACATGTTTGTAAAAGTAAATGCTTTTTTACGCTTTTTTCTCATCAAAAATGTTTTTCCTGTTCATAGTTTTTATTTTATACATTATTTTCGTATTTATTATTTTTTTTGTATATAAAATCGACAATTATTATTGTTGTATATCAACTGAAGCTTAGAATTGTTTTTTTTTTAAAGAAATAATTTATAGTTCCTTTAAAATTTAACACGCTCATCAAGAGTATTCCACCGGATGAGCGAAGAACGTCAATGGTGCGAAGTGTAACTGGCTTTTTGTAATTAATAGCTAAATATCATAGAATGTTGCCAAAAATTCAGTTGTTACTTATTAATACCTATATATTATCATTTTTTATCTTATTTGCTGTAGTTTTCCTCACGAGTTACGATTGGAAATTATTTTGAGAATTTCGGAAAATAGCTTATCTTAAGTATATATATAAAAAAAAAAAATCAATTTCTGATCTATAGAAATACTGGACGGATTTCATTCCTAGAAAATGTAAAAAAAATAACAAAACAAAAACGCGATTTTGGCAATTAGTTTGTTTCAGATTTAAAACTTTTGTGAAGCTACAGTGCTTTACATCAACGCGGGAGACGATTGGAAAGAATTAGAAAATAAAACTTAAAAATCGTACGGTTCACGAAATTTCCTTACACATTATTACACGATTACTGAGGGGTGGGAGGGTTGTTTACAAAAAGTCGACCCCATTCTGCCCCCCCTCCAATAAATACGCTTACTGGTCGAGTAATAATATAATAATGTATCGTAGGCCGCGACGTAGACACGTAATATTATTAAACCGCCGCGCGAGTTATTAATAATTTCGGAATAAATGTGTTCCGTTTTCAGTGTGACACGAAATGGTGGTTATGGTTTTTGGCAGAAGGGCACGAAACGGGTGTTTGAGAGGGGGCGGGGGAGGGAGGGATAAATTAATGGTTTCCGCATGTATGTGTGTACATGCACTCAGTGTGCCTACCGTCACCAGCCATTACTCGGAGCTTTCATCCGATAATCTGCTGACAAGTGTTTTTTTTTTTTTTTTTCATGTTTAAACGGTTCTATACTACATTATGCAGATTTTTTCCTCTTTTTTAACACACGCATTTTCTTGCCATCACTCCTATTATCATTATTATTATTATCGTCATCGTCATCGTCATCACCAGCATACAGTCATTGTTTGTCGTACATTTTTATATACACATAATGTGCTAACGCGTTCTCTCTCTCTCACACTCAATCACAAACACACACACACACACACGTTTTCTGTCTTTTTTTTTTTTTTTTTTATTAATTCTGTTTGAGCGCCAAACGCACGCGCGCACGCGCGCGCAGACCCCCCGATCGAATTAATTAAGCGCGAAAGTTAAACGGAGCATTGCCGCAAAATGTTGACAACGCGGTTTAATGAATGTCCTCCTCGTTCGTTAATGAATCATCAGCTAAATCCGCCGCCGCCGCCGCCTCCGCCACACTCGAACGAGACGCACACCGTGTACCCCGCACACCCCTAGCCGCAAACGACCGTATTATTTTCATCGTGTCATCATCTCTCGCGCGTACGTACACTGCGATGTATGTTTTTCGTTTCCGGTAAAAAGTACCTATACACACACGCGCATACACGTGCGCACATTATATTATGTTATATTGCGTGACGTGTGTTAAAAACGTTTCGAGACAAATACGATTGTTCACAACACAGCCGGGATTGAGGCAGGGGCCGACGGGTCCCGTGGCATCACGTTTTTATATGACGTAGGTTGGACATTATATTGGATGGTCTAGGGCTGGGATTTTAATGGCCTTAAAAATCGCCAAAAATGATATTAGAAAAAAAAAAAAAATGCGGCCGAAAAAGTTTGGTAATCGCAGTACTATATGATAAATATTATTTATAATAATATTATGTGGAATTAACGAAGATAAAGGATTTTACACTAAATTTTAATTTTTAATTCCTACTTATTGCCATTTAAAAAAAAAAATCAAAATAGATTCTGAGAGTGTGCTCGATAAAAATTGACCCATCGGCTCTGGTTTGCAATGTAAGTATAGGTGAAATGTGTATTATCAGCAATTCGTTTTGCGTTTCAAACGCCATCTGAAGCCGTGATATCTGATCCTTTGGGGGGTTTGTACGCGGTATGTGATCGAATGAAAGTGTTATTTTATCCTTTGGAATTTTCGACGTGCCCGAAGTACACAAAAAACGGGTTTTCGTTACGTTTTTTACGAAACTCGATGAAAGCGAAACTTAAACGTATTAAAATGATTAAAATAGTTTTTCGGTTCGTTCTAAAACAGTCGAGTGGTTTGGACGAGTACTTGTCTGGTCCGAAGATAACCCAGGGCAAACCATTGACGTCTCAAAACAGCGGATAACGCCGCGTATACTTTTGACAGAGTACTAAGCGACTCGAAGATATACAGTCCTTGAAGTCTTGTTGTGAAATTCTAACCGAAAATTTACTTAAAGGAAGAGTTTCTGGAAAGTGTCTTTTTACGATCTTTACATACAGGTATAAATCGCCGTATACATTGACCTTTGACCCACGTATTGAGAGACTATTAAACATGTTAGATTCGGTGCAACTCGTTTGCAAACATTTAAAAATTTTTAAACGCGAATCCACAAACGTTTGAGTACATTAAAAATTGAATTTTCGAAACAAAGTTTATTTTATATTATTATACATAAAACAATCTACGTTTGTATAAACATTCATAGAAAAAAAAAAAATAAAATTATACTCTACATCAATATGTGGAAAACATTACAAAATATATGTATTAAAATTAATGATAATAGTGTAAAGTTAAAAACAGTGCAAATTCAATATTGTAAATTTTTCTCGATTGCAAAAAAATTGTGTGTTGTAACTTTCATTTAGAATGAAATTGGTTTAGACAAATTGAACAACACAAAATATTTTTGATTGAGTACCAGAAAAATGATACTGAAATTGGCAAATGGTTGAAGTGTTTTAATGATTGAGTTATTTGAAGAAGTTTCAGATAGATGTTGTGAACGTATGTTGGTGTTGCACTTGGTACAAAATTAATTACAACTTCTATATTTTCAACACATATTTTACAAAATTTTATTCGTTTCGACAGAACTTTTACTCCACTATAATGGGCTTACGAATCAGTTTTAATAATTCTAAATGTGGGTCTCACAATTTCGAATCACTCTATTCAAAATTTAAAACAGATATGGTGAAAATTTACTAGCTTATAAAATATTTTGATAATTAAAAACTGTAGATCAAGATCGTTATTTTTGTAGAATACTATTTGGAGCAAAATTAGATTATTATTTATGATGCGTTTACCATAAATAATTACCAAGATAATGGTTTTTTTTTTCTTTTGTAAACTATAGAGGAACCCGTCCCTCCTTGCTACCCCCCCCCTGGATCCACTCTTTCACGTGTGCGAAGGTAATTTCACTTTTGAGAGATATGCGGCCCAGGGCTTCGGTGCATGTGTCATAAATGTTTACAAGTACGACTGAAATAGCTTATTTCCCGCCCTTGCCACAATATGCTTTTTTGTCACGCGTACACAGAAAGTATAATTTTCTATGCCAGTCAAACGAAGGAAAAGCATATTTTTATACGTCTAAACAAACGATAAGAACTCTTTTCTACCCAGCTTGGTGGTAGGACAATATACTTTTACCACCCAATATAGTTGTGCAGAAATTTTTAAAATGTAGTTTACTGTGTTAGTGTACGTAGATCGGCAAGCGCTTTATTATAATATGTATATCCAGAGCTTCATTTTTAGGGAGAGGGTGCTGATTAATGTTAGAGTTTTATGTTGAGTGTCTTTGACAATATTATAAGTAATAAAAGGAAGAAACATGTTGATTTGAAAAATTATCAATTTATTTGTGATTTGAGATATAATGTAATCTTATAATCAAAAATGTACTAAACTGACTATGAGAAAATTGTTAAAATGTTAAATATAAATGTAAGTAGGTATTATGACTACACTAAGCATGTATAAAATATTAAAAATTATAATAACGAAAAATAGCAGATGTTTTAAAAAAATTTTATTTACCTCAAAACTGAAAATTTATTATTGAAAATGTTTTTCAATCAATTATATACACTTATTGATGGTAATGGATTCTTATTCTCGTCATGTCCAACAGGATCTTCATATTCCTCATCCTTCTCCTTTTTTCTCCAACGACGTCATTTTCATTGTGTAAAATCGGCCAAACAAAAGTTGCATTCAGCCCAAAAACATATTTAAGTAAAAAAAAAAATATTAATTTGTTATGGGTTGTCGAATCCCTGCTCTTGCCCAACCGTTTCGTGGATTTCCTCGATTAGAGGAACTATAGACGAATATTCTATAGCTGCTATTACTATGTAAAAAGTGGTAAAAAATAATAATCAAACCGGACACGTGTTCGGTTTTTGAGACATTTCTTTCTCTCTCACGGAAAACGCGAGCTCATTCCATACACAGTGCCAAATCATCTTATTTAATATTTTAATTATGTTCACGTGTCGGTTTTATTAGCACTGAAAAACGCGTGAACTCGATTCCTCGCACACTATTGTACAATTTATTATGACGTGTACGCGTTCACATTATACGAGGGCGTGGTGAACCACTCATGTTTCACCCGTTTAATCGTTTCGTGTAGAACACAATAAGTTCTCTCTTTCTCCCTCCCCCCCCTGTCAATTTTCTGACTAGGTTTATAATATGCTAATTAATATCGTACTCAAGTGGTGGTAGTGATAATCCGTTCGGGTCGGTTTTTCCCGCGGGGAATTATATGTAAGCACGACGTGTTTTTCTTTTCTTTTTTCGCGCTGTTGACACTTCATTTTTGTACACTTGCCGCCGGATAATCAACCACCGACTGAGGGCAGGCACGAACACTTAAGGGTGGTAGTGAAGTGAGCGTCTAAGCAGCGAACTTAGACCTTCTCTACGAATGGTTTATAATTATTGAACGAGAATCATTATTTGTAGGTTATAATATGTATTTGTGTACCTTATCCGTCGAACACACGGTGTCACGACAATTATTGTGATTCGAAAATCATTGTTCAGCAATATTATGCTCGAGTATGTTATTTTTCGTTGAACATTTTGCTTCCGTATTAAGTACACACAAATTTCGACACAATAATAATTTCGAAAATTATATACTACTACGTTCTTGGAAATATAATAAAAAAAAATAAAGTAGCTTATAATTAATATGCGATTACAACGTGTTAGTAAACATACTTGTTTCTTTCACGAGTTAAGTACGATCCAGTCAGATTGTCATTTTAAATTATCGTTGACTAACAATATTATAATTGTACAACGAACGAATTTCCACTTGGATATTTAAATGTTCCAAGCGGACTATTTTTGGCTAACTATAAAATTATTGACGTATACCCGGTTATTTCCGAGAAGATTTCAACACTATAAATTGCACTTGAAAACTATCGTTAATATACGCTGCGCCGCTACCGCGTCGTCGAGATAATATCAATCTGGTGAATTATCTGCCCCACCCACCCCCGTGGTGAAGAATTGCTTCCGACGTTTTTCGCCATTAAAATGTGACAGCATCGTAAAAGTAGCTTATTGCTATTCCCCCCCCTCCCGTAAACTTGATCAATTTCGTCCGTTGAAATATTTAGAAAACTCGGGTCTTAAAAATTGAAACTTGAATATTTTTATTTTTGTCGCAGAATAACGAATAGAATTTACACATAATATGTACATAAATGTACTTAATGTAAATCTATTTGTTTTTAAACTGAATTTTTTTCAAAGTATGTTCGGTTTTCTTGCCTTTACTTCACTTTTTTAATTTTACATTATCACTACTTACAAGTGGGTACTGGGTAGCCGTTAGCTTCGACATTATTTCACGTTTATTTAAAATGCAATGAAATCATTCTTCTTCTCCGTCACTTGACTTGACTTGACTTTTTAATAAATTGTTCCGTGTTCGTGTGCTACACTAAAATTCGTTCCTAATAACATCACAATTTCTTTATATTAAAAAAATAATTTTCAATTATATCTATTAACAGTTGATTCAACAACAAGAATGCTAAAGTTTAAACTAAATCAGAGTCGCATTTTTTTTTTATTTCATGTGAGTTAATTATTTACTGAAACTTTGTACGGAGAGGTGGTGGAGTTATAAAATTTTCAAGGATAATAGCCCCCCCCAAAGTTTTCAGGGATGCGTTTACTATACAAACAGGTAATACAATTTATGACTCGTGTGGAATGTGATGTTATTTCGTCGAACGTATATAAAATGTGTAAAAAGTATTAGCAAATGTAACAAGATTTGTACTGGAACGTCGTTTGAATATTATTTTAAGGATATTTAATTTGCGACGTGTACACACGTAGAAATGTCAAATACTCGTAAAGAAAAACACGAATAATTTGAACAAACGCTTTTGACAAAAGTTATTTTTTTCACGAAGTCGAGAGCATTGATATCGTTGTCACGGCTACGAATATTTATTGAAAGTTTGAGAGTAAATAACAATTTGCACTTGTTAAATTTCCATAACTTTACATTTTACAGAGTGGCGCACGTTACAGTCCAAATAACTCAGTAGTTTCCAACCCTTTTTATTCTATTACCCCCTTGTTATTTTTCAAAAATTTAATCCCCCTCCTCTTGTAAATTTTAAAATCTTATCGCCCTTAAATTAGAGTTTTGTCTTTTTCTTATTGACTATTATTTATAAATAAATTATACATTATAACTATACGTACAAGTATATCTATACAACTATGGAATTTTTATTTTATAAATTAAATAAAAATCAACTTATTAATTCATAATGAAATAATTTAATTTAAGATTTTTTAATAAAACAAAAGAATTCTCGTTATTTCACCACCATGAGGATTTCTTCCCGTGCAGTATCATAATTCCCCTCCAGGAAGAGTTCCCCACCGATTGGGAATCACCTGGAACAACTGTTGGACAGCCCACGGAAACAGTTATTTTCACTTCTTGTTTTCACTACATAAATATATTATGCACTCGTTAAACAGAAATACAGATTACACGACAATTCGGAATTATAATAACACAAAGTTCAACAAAGTCTATTGAGTGTTTCTCGAGTGGCTCGCGACCGGTTAGTATTCGTAAACGTTCGGCAGCAGTCTTTAATAATTGTTCGATTCCGTGAGAGGAGACGTCATAAGTTTGGCGCCGTAAAGTCGTTATAACATTATAACGATTCGTACACCACCGCTGCACCGCCGCCGTCGCCGTGTCCGGTTGAATTTTAATTAAACAACAACACTCACTAATACGCAGCCAAGGCGACGTGTATATAACACAATAATTATAATTATATAATATATACAGACATTAATTGTGTTCGCGTTCTTATTGAATTTGTTTAAGCCGAGGAGTTCGAACTTTTTAATCGCTCTGGAAATCGTATTTTTTTTCAAAGACTCTTACAAAGTGTTACGTTTTAAGGTAGTTCGACTTTCGAAATTTACGACGCGATTTGAAAACATGATAATTATAATTATCGGCGTGAAACACGCAATGCTCGCCACGTGGTCGAGTTCCATTCGATACTACTATTTTTAATTAAGATGCCGTGATTGTGAATTTTCTACGGAATACAACGTGAAATATTGTAAAATACTTACTATACACATAATACGCGCGCGCGTCTATGCACTCATTTTCGTTAAAATATGCATTGTTAACGTGTGAACTATAATATTAATGAACGTACGGCAACTATGGAAGTCGCATACGTGTTGGGAATAATTAAAATAAATTTAGTTGGATAAGCAATACGGAGAAAAAGTACTTATTGTAATTAATCTTATATTGGTGAGTACTGAAAATAAGCCCTTAGCTAAGCGGGGCAGGTTCCCTAAACCCAATCTTTGCTCCCTATAAGAATATTAAAAATATTAGAAAAGCTTTTTCCAGTGGTTCTCGGTCTTTCTGCGACCATGACCCTATATTATGTTCATCATTTAATTATCCAAGTTAACTCTAATTTAAGTTTTATTTTTATTATTTACTATAATTCGTTTCGTATTTTTAAAATAAATGTATTATTGTAAATTTCCAAAATTTTCTATTACACATGAATATTTGATGGAAAATTACAGTCGTGTTCATTTAACGAGGTGTCAGTGTAAATAAATTAAAAATTTCATTCAAATATTGTTTTTATATATAATGCCCCGCCCTAAAATTTGGTTTGACCCACCTGAAAATTTGGTCTGTCGTCTACACGGGCCTGTTTGGAACACGTGTCAGCCGACGATTGAATCGAGGAAAAGTTTAGAAACGAAAATGACAAAAATGCGTTTCTAAATTTCACGCACTGTCGCCGCCGCAGGGACGACTCTAAGTTACAATGTTCTATACGTAAGATATAACTCCTATGCGTACGACGATTGGTAAAAAACACACCGGGTGGCAGATGGTAAAAAACCGCGAGAAACGTGATGACTTCTGATCGCATTTCATTTCCATAGATTTGTGTTCTGGCGACGAAAATAATACGTCGTACACGGCGGTGGCGCGAGGTGTGGTGGAACGAGGGTGAAGTTCATGCTTAGCATTTTATTATACAATACACTGTCTGCACGCGCTCGCACCTACGCGTTTCTGTCCCTTTTGTAGTGATTATTTTCTGCTCGAAAATTCATCCCAAACACTAATGTGTGCAACGCTTTGCTCACGGCGTACGTTATTATGTATGCGACGTTATACAGGGTGTTTACCGTCGCACGTGTCCCCCCGACTGTTTACAAACAAAATTTATTTGAAATCCCATTATCGCCCATTCCTACGGCACTTTATAAACTTTATATTTCTCGTTTGACAATCGTTTTGCGTTCGAGAAATCAAAAAAAAAAAACACAGATAGTCGGTTTGAATATTTATAAGTATTTTTCTTTTTTTTCCAATAACGAATAACAAAACTGAACAGACAGTGCAACGAACAGGTGTCCAAATTTCAAAATACAAATTCGCACTGATCGTCGTTTGAACGCTCGTTAAAATCGTTTTGGTCGATCGACATTATAAATTGCCACTTAATAATATCATATTGTCATCATTGCTGTTAACTCTTAAGCAGTAGGTACATATATATATATATATATGTATATTTTATTTGTTGCGTTTTTCCACTCTCTCTCTCTCTCTCTATCTATTTTTGTTTAGTTTTGTTTTCGTGCATGCAACTCGAAAGTCGACTACTTAACAGGGAAAGTTCATAATCACGTCATCGAATAACTTTTTGCCGAAAAGTTTTTAAGTTTTTATTCCCAGTTATATGAACTATAATAAAGGTATAGCTACTTTTAATCCAATCGATAATCGCGGTAGATTGGTTAAAACGAAAAACTCTTTATAGTTTTAAATCATTTAAATATATTTTATACTTATACCATAACTCGAATATCTTTCCATATAAATCTGATAATACTGAACTTTTAATGATTTAATTAATTCTGTAAAGTTCTTATACTTCTTATACTATTAGTAGTAATATTTTATCAACCAGGATTCAATTCGAATGGTAAAGGAACATTGATATTGATTGTGAATATGAAAGACGCAATATTTTTACGTCATCGTTCGCGTATGACGCACAAAATTAAGAAACAGAGATGAAACGGTTTGGCACGTTCAAAGTGGTTTTTCTTTATTCGCGTAGTTATTAAAACTCAGTGTCATCGTGCACATAATATGTGCAAACACGTTTTTTTCTTCGAGAAAATATTGTGTCAACGGATCAAAAACTGTAAAAATGAACCAGACCTATTTTTTTTTAAACATATTTTCTGTAAATAAAAATGTTTGAAAGTTTGTAAATTCTATACACAATAATTTATTATTAAATATTTAATTTTCAAGTCTTAATATCAAGAATTAAATTAATTTAATTCATAATAGCTTACAAAAAACGAGAAATTTCCAAAATTTTCAAAATACTATTACTTAACTCAAAATCGATCAAATAATTTTGAAATTTCTATGAAGTATTTTCGTGACCATTTTTAATGGTTGGTGGAAGTTTCAAATTTCTAGTTGCATTATTTTTGAAATTATGTTAAAAAACAATTTTCAATTTTATAAAAATTCCGGTAACAGCATATTTTGTCGTTTTTTAACAGATTTCCCTTGTTTAGGTTAATAATTGTTAATACCAAATTTTACAAAATTTCGGGGGGTGCTACGGTAATATAAGCACCCCCCCCTTATATACGCCACTGCGTTGACAGTTTGCTCGGGTAAAATGTAAAGAAAATCGGTTTGGAGAACTAAACTTCCAGGCCTTTCACCCGGATCCGTCACTGACAGGTACTGAGAGCCACCTTGAGCGGAAATCGCTCTAAACTGTTTTCTACTGTATTATTCCTATTATGAAAACGATGGGAATAAATTCACGAGAAATAAAAGACGCGTGTAGGTACGAATTCGAATAAAAAAAAAATAATAATAATAATAATAATAATAAACTACTAAATGCGACGCGTACGCGTGACTCTGTAAGGGGAAAGAAAAAACGACGAAAATAATAACAGTAATAATATAGTACTTACCCCCAAAAATATAATTATTTCGTTTGTCCGTAATTGTACTGTGCAGTTATCTCACCGTGATTGCCTTTTTACACGGTATTGTCGTTACCGCTTTGTGTTTTTTTTTTTTTTTTTTTTTCATTTTTACGCGATGTGACACGATTTTCGGAAGCCGGTGGGAATACCACGTGACAAGGTAGTAAAATTTAGAAAAAGACCCAAATTGTTTTTTGTCTTTCGAGTTAATGTTGTCAAATAATATGTTCATTATTAAGGCATTCTGAAACACAAAAAGCAAAAAAAGTGTGTATTTCTCAACATGGGGTGCTCTTTGCATCTCGGGTGGAATACTCTTGTCGGGTGTGTTGAATTTTAAAGAAACCCTATTTTTCGTTTATTCTATTTTTTTCGAATATTTTTCATTTTATTCTTCAATAAATATTAAACCGAACTATTCGCTTTACAAGAGTACAAACGTACTCTCCTAGAAACACCAAATATAAATACATTTTGGATTGAAATCCGAACCTTAGTTACGACATACCGTTATTTGAGTGCACAATACGCTTTATACGTCGTCGTTTCTTATGACATTTTATATTTTTATACAAATTCGGTGAGAGTTGATCACTTACCTCTACCCCAGGGTCACATGGCTTCTATCGCGCCTAAAGGATTCACGTCACGTCATTATAATATATACACCGTCGAACTTTTTTTGAAAACACGTTTCCCTTTTACGTATCGCCTCGTAATTTTATTTTTTTTTTTTACGGTTTTTGTCCCCTCGGGCACTACACGAAGTCGAAATTTTTACCAGAAATATGTACCGCAAATGGCGATGTGAAAATACCATATTTGATTTTTCATTTGTGCAGTACTTGTATCCGGTGTGATACAATTACTTTAAAAATGTATGCTAATCGAGCCTTGGGTGTAGACGAAAAATAAATCAATAATTAAGTATGTATATGCAAAACATATACTACGCCTTAGTAGTGGACTGCTGATTCATAACCACTTGTTGTTATATTTTATATTATCTCAATCAAAAATTCGAACATTTATTGATTTATATCAACAAACTAATTAAAGTTACATAATTTAAAATGTATTTTTTTTATTTTTCCAGAAAATATTATTTAAATAATTGTCACTCATACTATTTTGTTTAGGAATAGAAAATAAAGATAACTGAATATAACTTATTCTACTCATATTATTATGACATTTTAAAATAACATAATTATCAATGTGAGGTAAGTAGGTAATATGTAAATTTTTTTTTATTTCTTTTATGTGGCCCTTGATGAAAAATTGATAAAAATATGGTTCACGTATATAAAGGTACGTATAAACAAAACACGTATAAATGTATTCGCATACGAACTTTATTACGGTAAAACAACACTTATTACAATAATTTTTGTATATTTATCATTAATTTATTTATTAATAGTAATATTCGAACGGTTTCGTCGATTCGTCGTGAGTAGTCTTCGGTCGTCTGCGAGGGAGTTCTACGACCGTTCACAAAAAATCATATTTCTCGCAAAATAAATGAATAAAAAAAAAAAAAAAAAAAAACTGTTTAATAGTGCGTCTTAAAAATAATCATATAACACTTAACATAATAATATTATTTATATATCTATTCTATCGTACAATATCGTAATAAATTAGGTTGTATTAATTTTATTAGTTATATAACATTATAATGTCGTGTATCGTTAGCTTTTTTTTCACTTTATAATAATAATATGTACATTTTGAAAAATATTATTTCGATGTTTTTTTTTTTTTTTTAATTTTTCGCTCTTGAGTCGTACCAATTAACTACAATTATAATAATTAAATAGTTTAATACAATATAATAGTCGTGAAATTTATTTTTTATCGCGCACTGCGGGCAAATAGACACACGTGGTACGCTTTTTCTCAAGTCCGTCCACGTTTATAAAACGTGTTGTATTAAATTCGAATTATCGTATAACCAATTTGGGGGGGGGAGGGAGGACGTCCGACATTTTTGGTAGACGATATCTTTCTCAATGTTGTCCGAGTCTCTTTTGTACAGCGGGACGGAACTCGACCGATCGCTCGTTTTTCCAAAAATTACTTTTGATACACGAATCGCCCCTCCCCTCAATATCCTCATCGTTTTCGTCATATCCCCGGACACGATTAGAAATTATTATTAATTAATAATAGTGCGGTAAATGTGCGACTGTAGCGAATCTTTTGCGACGAACGAAAACTACGGACTCATTACAAATTGAGAATTAAAAATGGAATTTTTATTTTAATTTTTTTATACACTTGGAACAAAGACCCTTATCGCGGGTTAAGGGAGGGGACCTAGTCGAGAAAAATGTAATGCGTAGCGAACATGCGTTACGAAAAATCGTAAACTCACGGTAAACATGGTAACTATTGCACCCATGGTAACCGTGGTAAGTATAGCAATCACGGAAACCGAAATAAATATGGAACCGTGGTAATCATGATATTCATAGTAACCGTGGGCAACCATGAAAATCGTGGTAACCATGATAATCATTGTTTAAAAAATAATTTAATTTAAATTTAAATTTAAAAATAATATCCTGCATACGAAAGAGACTTCGTTCCAAGCGCGTGTCCCGCGACGCGTTCAGTTTTTTTTTTTTTTTGGTATATTTTTGCATTTCAAAGGCATTTTTCATTTATTTCTTTTGCATATACAGATTTCTTGTACAGATCGAATTATTTCTTCGAAAATGAAAAAGTTTTAGCGATTAATCGTGACAAACATCAAGTTACTATTGCGTCTTATGTTATAATGTATTGAATAACTGGCTGAAAGGCTGAAAAGAAGTTTTGAAAATTCACATAAGTTGTAAAAAGAGGAAAAATGTATAGCATCCATGATATAGATTTAGTTCAATTATTAGATTAAAAATGTTTTTATATACTTTAGATTGGTTTTTTTTTTTTTTTTTTTTTTAATAAAGGCATTTTTAGCGCATTAAGTACAGTATTTTTTTTAAGGCTTTTTTCATATTATTTACACCATTTTATTCCATGTTCTAGTCAGAATTAACAGTATAGTATACCTACTCGCAGTGAAATAGTATGTAACACTTATTACTGAATTTCTTTCGGTTTAATGAATTCGGACGATTTAGACGAGAAGGTCGGTTTTAGTCATCGGCTGTGCGCTCGTCACCAGAAGGAGAAGAAAAATCGTTGTCCATCGGAATCGTTTTCAGACGACGGGACTCAACTAAGTCTACGCACGTCCGATTTTTAATAAAATAATTGTATTTATAATATAGATTAAGCACATGAAAATCTTTTTCACATCAAGTGTGAGGGCTTTCGGTGTGGATCATTGCTGTGCACAGAAGTAACGATAAACGGACGCGATTGTCTACTCATTTCCTCACCACGAAACTTCTACGAATAGTGTGCCATAATAATGTTTACAACAATGTTATAATATTCTAACAAACGTACAGTGTTTACGTTTAATTTTTTTGCTCATTACACGCGACACGTGATCTAACATCGTCGAAAAATAATATAGTTAAATTTTAAATATTTGTTTCTTATGTCGCGAAGAACTACGAACATTTTTAGCCAATTAAATTATTAACTGTCTTTCAATGTCAGTCCAATTAATTTATTTTGCACTGCCTGTACAACCGTGTATGTAAAGGCGCATAATTAATTTACAATTTGTTAATTCTATTCTTATTATCATTATTATATACGTGCAACGTAGCCAATAGGTCATTATAATTAATATTTATTTTGTTTGCGTTGGAGGAAATAATAATATTACGAATTTTATCACCTGAATTGAAAAATCTAAAATGCTCAATAACCAACGAAAAGTGTTCGATAATATTATTATTATTATTATTATTATTTAAGCAGTCGCGCTACAAACATTTTATTGCTTAAACCGGTGAACATTGCTTACAATATAAATATAATATTATGTACACGTACACACAAACACATACACATTGTACGAATATATATATATAGTTTTTTCGGCGTTTTGTGTGTCTAGTACAACGAGTCCGGTGTCCAAGCGTTGGCTGAAACAAATAAAAAACAAAACGAATGATTAGTTTACAGTAAAATGTATTTTGTAGTCGCTAGGCGAATTGGAGGTAAAGGAATTGACATACGTTTCACACATCAATATTGTCGGAATGGACGCGTGAAAAAAACGAGGCGTCAGAATACACGTTGTCTTATATATACCTCCGCCTCCCGCCACGTGCACGAGTGCAAGAATAAAAATACACACAAGAGGTACAGCTTTTTTATATTTTATACATATATGTACGAACGGACGCTGAATAAATTGAATAGAGTCAATTCTATTTATTTATTTTTTTCATTCCGAGACGTGAGAAGCGTTGACAACGCATAACAGATTAAATAACTGGTGGAGAGATACGAAGTAGTGGGAGGTGGGGGATTATCAGAGGCGAGAAGTCGGAGACTAAAAAAAAAATAAATAAAAAAAAAAATATATATATATATATATATATATGTATGAATAAAATAAACTTAACGACCGCGATGGAACAAAGTTCTGCCGGGCAATATTTGTATTCAAAGACAATTTTTCAACCTTTGAATTTCTTATGAGCGGATGAAAAAAGTTTGTGTGACGCCGGTCTGTCGGGCGGGGAAAAAAATAAGCATAAAAATGCACCGCTATAGTCCGTCTAATTTTTTAACGCGACCGCGACAGTTAGTTTACGTCACGACCCCGTGGCTTATACAGAGACCATTTATAATAACACACAGAGACACACACACGGTAGAAGCATTTTTTTTTTTTTTGTTGGATTTTCATAAATTAGATCGTTTTTATTATGTGGTTCAACAAGCAAGATAAAAATAGAATAAAATATGTGTAACCCAATCATCCACTCCCGCGTTATGTCCAACCCACACAATATTCGTTCAGTTTGAGTGTGATTCAGTTATGAGTGCATTCCTACAAATACATTCATTACGTTTCCACATTAATTGTTTCCATTAATCACATGATTTCTAATATCATGTATTTATTTTTTGTTCCCAGAAGAGTTGTGTGTATCATATTTAATACCATTATTTATAATTTAAATTGTTGATATCTTATTTCGTATAGTTTTTTAAATAATACTTATTTAATCTTTTGTTACTCCGCAAATGGTAATTATTACCATTGAATAGTACTTTTTGGAAAAAAAAAAAATTAAAATTAAAGAAACGATAAATCATTCCTTTAATAAGACGATTCCGAGTGGCGTTTATTCAAGACAATTTTACATAAAAATCATAAAGTTTGTTATGGTAAAAAAAATGCATTTTTACCAGGCCAGTTTTATACGTCACTATAAACTAAGAAAACTAAAAGAAAGTGTAAGAAAAACATTGCTAAACATTTTTTCTTATTTTCAAAATTTTCTAGCGCAAAAACAATTCTTATACTATTGTCTATTTATATTAAAATTATTTTCATTAAGTTTGAACTAAAAAAAGATATATAGTTTCCGAGATTTTTTTTCCAAATTTTGGGAAGCTTTCCTACATTTTGAGAAAATTATTAAGAATTTTGAAAAATGACCTCTCAAGGGTATCATATCGAGGCGAATTTTGATTTATTAATTGGTTGCTGGTCGAAACATCTGGACAAGCATTTCGATACGAAAAAGATGTCCAGAGAAAAAATAAATATCATTGTAAAAACATTAGCTTCTTCGGTCCAAACAGAATTTTAAATATTAAAACTCTAGAGGTTAATGATGATAATATATTGAAATGACAACGTTTTTCAAATGTCTGACACTGCGAAAAATAACTATCTTCAGATTTTTTGAAAAAAATATACTAAAATTTTAATTTTTTTACCACTAAAATAAATCAACATATTTTTGTTATTTGTACCTAACATAATGTTTTGATTGCTTTCATTGTTTCAGGACATATCGCAAACGGGGTATACTGAATACACTTATGGGACACACACACACACACACACACACACGGTCTGTATTTAATCATTGTTGTTGAAAACCGTTGACCGGAAAGACTTTGCGCCGAAAAATATTCCCAGGACCTTGACGCGTCGGTCGCAAAAAGGATTTAAACGCTCATTTCTCGCCGCGTAGTCGCGCATCGTCGTTCGCACGTCTAAAACTGTAATATTATATCAGTGTTAATCTCACCGGACGTGTGTGCATAAATACTTTTACTGCGAGTACGCGTTGTCGGTCAGTCGGAAAAGGGACGATAATAATATAATAATATTACGGTTCCGTTCATATTCAATTAACTGGTTTATCTCGCCCCGATGATGCTAGGCGTATACCTTTATTATAATATACGTATATTCTGGACTGATATTTAGGTGTTTTCTCGTCCCCAAAACGTGACGTTTAATGCTCTCGACGATCCGCCACTATAATATTCTATTGTGTAAGTACGTTGCGGACACCAGTGGGGCAACTAGGATTTTTTTCAAAGAGGGGGGGGGTGTCCACCTATAACTTTCTACTATAATATTTATTTAATTACAAAATTATTATCAATATGTAAATGGACATCTTATGTTATTAATTTATATCAATAATTAGAAATTTCACGTAGCAAAATCTACGGGCCTTTTCTACGTGTTAACATTTTTTTATAACGTTATTTGTAGATGAATACAATTTAGCGTCATATATTCAACAGTATGTGTTTTTAAAACATGTTTAAAGTTTATTTCCGAATTAGTAGAGGTTATAATTATATATTTATAGTTAGAAACATTTTTTTCCCATGCTCATTTTAAATACAATTTTCATAAATATGGTTTAAGGGGGGTATCCAGACACCCATAACACCCCCCTTGATTGCGTCACTGGTGCAGGTAATTATAATATAATAATATATCGAATTAAAGCGATATTGGAGAAACTTTTTTGAGAAAAAAAAAAAACGGATTAATACGCGTCGAGACACGACTATAGTTCTGTTGGATTGTCCACTGTCGTCTGCCACACGGGAATCTAGGTCGAATCACGTACAATTTTTAAACACAATCGTTGGGAAAAATGAAGCGGCGGGTTTTTCCGGGTGGCTTTTGATGGACCGCTGTACGTTGTCGGCCGGGAAAGTTGTTTAGCATTTATGCTAAATTAGTTTTTACCAAATAAATTGTTATACATTTTATGAAGAGTTTTCCAGCGTTAGAAATCACTGTTAAAAGAGGAAATCATCCTCCACAGGTTTCTGGTGGCCGCCGTTGATTACGAAATCTCATCTTGACTGAGTATGTAACTATATCCGTTTTCCGACGCGCAAGAGTTTAAGTGGAGAGGTCGTCTGCTTCTGACAGCTCTTTGAAAAACGTCTCTCTTACAATTATTTTACTAAATATACGCTAGAACTTCGCTAAAATTTTGCTCGACGTTTACCTTTGTTAATCATTATTTTTGATTACCCTCTACACTTACGCATTAGTTATATCGAAATTGACAAAATCGAAGATACATTTATCGTTTCGATAAATATTAATCAAGAGCCTATTTACTGGTTTTTGATGTCTCATAATAATTTATATCACGTTATTTGACATAAAATCGAGTTTATATAATTATTAATCCTCTCATCTGCATAATATTGTGCATTTAAACTTTTTTAATAAAATAATTCTCCGATGCAATATTGAACAGACAGTGACGGTGTCGACGGAGGGTTTGCCCCGTGTTTTAGGTCAGTTATTCATCATTTTTGCGAATTGTTTTATTTCGCACGATTTCGGCTGGTTCCTGTCTTCGTCATGAGTTCCTGTTCAATGTACACCAGTGTTTCTCAACCTTTTTACCGTATCGACCCACAAATTATTCAAATTATTAAATTTTTATTGACCCTTAAATATATTTTTGTATTTGATAATTGATACGTATATTATATAAATTACAATAGTATTAAATAATAAATACAATAAATAAGATTTTAAAGAAACATAAAGCATGCGTTTTACAGTTTTTTTATCTATAGAAAACGATCATTTGTTTTGTTTATAACTGTAATATGTGTAAAAAATTCAAGCATTAAGAGTCATTCTTAAATTAATACGGCTTGGTAGTTAGTCATTTTCGTTGGTTTGAAACGTATTTGTCAATCATTGGTTTAATAGAATTTTTTAAATACATTTCCAGACAGTTTTCCAATTTAATTTGTATCATAATCAGAGGAGAAACAATCATTTCACATAAATAAGTAGTTGATAATGGATTAAACATATTGTTTGGTGTTTCTAAGCTTCGGCTAAGTTAGGATACTCGTTATAAGGATTTAAGTTTTAACCGGAATTTCGACATTTATTTTTGATGTTTTTATAAATCTACTGTAATATTTATTGGCAATATTATTCTGCATTGATTTAAATGTTGGCGACCCGTAAATAATCAGTCAGTGGCCATCAAGGGGGTCGCGAACCCCAGGTTGAGAGACACCGGTGTATTATGACGTAGTTAAACGCGGTCGGTGCGAGTGTCGACCGAACGACGGCGGGGCGCGTGATCGTTTCGCGGGCCAATTTATCGGTGACAGGTGTGCTACGCACACACACACACACACACACACATTATCATTAGCATATTACAGGACGCGCGTGAGTGTTACGTATAAGTGTATGCGCTTTTATACGACGCGTATTATAGTTTCAAGCCGTGATAAATTTCTCTCTTCGGCCCGGTCGGCGGGCTTAAGTGAAAACTTTTTGCACGTTTTTGGGGCAGGTCGCGGCATGTGCTGCAGCTGTGCGATGTCGTATCGGCCGCGGGCACGTAAAAGGCGATTTTCACTCCGGTTCCACGCTAAGTGTGTACGGCGTGTAATGTCGTGTGTAGGCGACGCGACCGCGGTCGGTATATATATATATATATATATATATATGTGGTGAAAACGGTTGGCAAGTGGTCGCGGGTGAGGAGGGATACGATGAGTTCGTAAATGGCGGGGGGGTACACGATAGTTCGGGAGCGGGGACGGGGAGGAATTGATACGATTTGTGCGTGGATATCACTTTGTGGCGACGAAGGGACCGACGACCGGACTCTCCCCCGGTCGCGCCGCGCTTTTCTCGCTAAGTCCGGCTTAGTCGGGTCGCGTTTAGTTTTGATAATTTATCTATACCGCGTTCGCGTACCTGTAGTGCTTATCAAATATCCCGTAGCAAGTATAATAAGCGAACGAGTATACTTATAAACGTATATGCTATAATACGTATGTGCTTCGTGTACAGAGCGTTCTCGGTTTCTGATATAGTCGTAGTCGGTGTCGGTAGATTTTCTCGGTAGGATTAAAATTAATTATTGTATTTCACGTGTGACCGCAGAAAATAAGTCCAGAGGAGTCCGTCCAGGAGCCTCGATCCACCCTCGTTTTTTTTTCGTGATCACGTCCTCAAATGACACTCGAAACCGTGTAGTTATTATAACATTTTTAAACACACACACACACATGTATTATATTATATTATTAATATTATAAATCATATAATTATTATAATAATAAAATAATATATTTTATTTATTTCTTTTGTATTATTTATATAATTACTTTTGTCATTTTAATAACAATGAATAAATTATATAATTATTATAAATTATTACACTTATACCCATGTACTATAATCACCCTGTACAAATAAACGGTATATGGTCATCGCACGCAATAATTACACCCGAGAGGTTCAATTGAGAATCGTCGGCCAAACCGTAGCACACTCGGTACCGGTAGGGTGGATTTGTATGAGTGGAAGGGTGGGATTTTCGTTTGCTGGGAATGAAAATAAATCGCCATGAGATTCGCAAGAGTCGTTGGACGATATTGGCATGTAATAGACGCTTGAATTTTAATCTCCGCTACCAATTTGAAAAATTAAAGGCGTTTTATTTTAAAAATTTTACACAATTTATCAGCTTGTCCTTTCCGGATTGAAGCCTATGCTGAAAATGATAGTAAAAGTTGAAATCATCAGTTGAATGTCCACTGGGGAGGGGTAGGGGATACGTATCTCCGGATATCCGTGTTGTGCTCACCCATTTCGAGTCGAGAAAACTATTCCAATCATAACAATCGTTTGTGCGTTCAAACCCTCAATTCACTGCGCAGTAAGAACTCCAGTAAAATAGGTATAGTACGAGGCACCTTCAGCGGAGCAAAAGTTTTTGTTTGGTTAAAAAAACAAAATTAAGTTGAATCGGCAGCGCGTGTTTGCGATCGGTAACGACCCTCGCAGACACGAATAGTGTAAAATATTTAATAGTTTTTATTTGAAACTAATTAAACACAATCAATCGTTACGTTTTAATTGTTTTTTTCTTTTTTTTCTTCGTACCGCCTAATTTACGTATGAATAAATAGTTATATGACTGTATTTAGTCTTAAAGTACGTATTTAGTCGAATTCAGAATATTAAACCAAAGGTTGCGTTGTGCGTTCACGATCGATTTGTTCACTCGTGCGATTAATTCGGGTGGGGGGGGGAGAAATTATCGTAAGAACTAAAGCTACTTGAAATAAAAAAAATAAACGCTAAACTAGAGGCGTATAAGTTGTTCTCACTCTTTGACGAGTGACACGAACGCGTGTGGAATAAATCCACGCAAACGTAAAGCAATTATTATTGTTCGAATAATAGATTAACATGGTAAAAAGTTTGTCGAAACAATAAAAACGTCGTCAAGCGTACATATTATTATTATTATTATTATTAAAAACGTATTTGTTCACTCACCTTTGTAGTACATGTTTTTGTGCATGTTCAGCTTGCAAGTCTTACCCTGAAACGAGAAGGAAAAATGAAAAAAAAAAATAAAAATTAGAAAAAACATGAAAATAAATAAATACATCAAAACAATAGTATAGCGATACCCTTGGTCCAAGTCCTTTTTCGATTTTTAACCTCTTTGCATTTTTATTATTATTTTTCTCAAATACCTATATATATATATATATATATATTTATACATAGGTAAATATAATGTAAATACTATGTAAGTACTCGCGTGGAATACTACTTCTTCACCGACATAATATAATATTTTTATTATTATTGGAGTTATTGTTATTAGAATTGATATTAAATAAATGTGCGATATGGTATTTACACTGGGTTGTGGACAAAATAATAAAAACTGTAATACACAAATGACGAATATGATCTAGAAATTAATTAAGACGACGTGCGTGTACTTATCTTCTCTGCTTTTTTAGCTGCTAAAAAGCTATTATATTAATTTATATTTAATTAAATTCCTTATATTAGTATATTATCATGTTGAAATGTAATTTTACGTTTAAATAATATGTTATGCATTTTATATATATATATATTCAAAATTAATGTTACCATATCATTATTTTTTGATAAAATATGTATTTGTAAATGTACTGAAAATAAACAAAACAACTGGTAAAAATAAACATAAAAACGTTTGTAAGTACATAGTAATATATGTGTATAGTGGCCGAGCGTATGGTATTTCATGAGACTCGTGGTGTTTCCTCGGGACTAATTGGGTTGTACTAACTAGTGATACCCCAGTGGTGAGAAACCAAGAAAGGGGTATCCATCCCTTAATACAGCGTACAGCTAATTGACGTAGTTCATTTTAATTGTTTACGTAAAATATGAAAACTACCCAACTACCCGAGAAATATTAAACATATAAATTTATCCGTATAAACGAAAAGTAAGTAAGTGGGTTAATAATAAAATTGTTACCTCTATATTGAAAACGTAATTAGATAGACTCTACTTGTATTCATTGATTTAAACACTCAATTTTAAGTTTGATATGTGAAGTTGCCATAAACGCGGTTTAGGTCAACTATAAAATTACAAAGATTTGAAATTTTGAATAATCTCGAACCAAGTGTTGGTATAGATTACAACAAAGCAGTTGATAAGTTTGAGCTTATTGAAAGAAAGTTTATCGTTTAAATAATTTAAAGTATATGTAGTATTGTTATTATTTCGAACAAATTATAATTAGATTATTAACCACATGGTATTAGGCGGCGACGTGTAATATGATTTCTTATTTCTCGAGATTTTAAAGCAAAAGTCAAAGTTTTTAATAAAAATATTTCAACGCAGACATTCGCAGAAAAACTGTTAAGAAACCGGAATGAGAGTGTAAATAAGTCCCTGCGGTCCGTATACTATAATTATTATTAAGGCGGTTTTTGTAGTTGGGGCGGTAAAAATTAGTTTCGATTCGCGGTTTAAACATGTTTACGTGTATACGTATCGTACGTAAAATAAAGAAACGGATTTACTATTAGCACAATAAGTCGATAACTCGAAATAGATGAAATAAAAAAATGAAAAAAAAAAAAAAATGCCATTGCGACGGATCCCTATAATAATAGTAGTCATTACAACGATGTATGTCGAAACGCAATCGTCCGTATGAATAGGTATAATTATTACATAATATTTTTATTACCTATGAAAAATCTGTCAATAGAGAAAAATAGTTGTCGTCAAATCGTCATCGTCCCGTTGCTTTTTATTGTATGATATGCACGCGAGCGCGTAAAATATATTCACATATTTTATGCATATTTTGCATTTATTATATTATACAGTAGTGTATAATATTATAAGTTATCTAATGCTTTTACCAGTCGCGTACTTTTACGGTCTATCCGATATTCACGCCCGCGCGCGCGCGTGTGTGTGTGTGTGTGTGTCAAGGAGGTAACGCTGTGTATGCATTTGAATAAAAGTAAAAAAAAAAAAAAAAAAAAAATATGCGTTCAAACGAGAGCGTGTGAGCTATATCAACATGCTTGCGAGTATATTATATTGTATTGAATAAGTGTATTTTTTTTTTTATTTTTTTTTTCTGGAAGAGACACGAATAAGAAAACGGTAAACGTACGCGTTTAAAAAGCGCGTTCGTCGCTATACAGCGTACATTATACTACCAAGAATGTACCTACATATTATTATAATATAGGGTGACCAATGACCGTACATATTTTTTATAAAATGGAAAAACGGACGACAAGTTTTGCTAGAACTCTAGTGAACAAGAGGAGATCAGGCTCAAGTGAAAATATTGCGCTAAACCAAATCAGATTTTTCCACCATTAAAATAATTTTAACTCTCCTTCCTTCCCAAAATCTGAAAAAAAAATTTACCACTTTCCTGTTTTTTTTATGTTACATATTATTTGAAAATTACTCGTACAGTTTTTATGCAGCAATGAAATTTTCAATTATGTATTACTTACTAATTAGTGATTACTTATATTACTTCGAACCACGGGTACTCTTCGCTCTGCGGGTCAGTTGTTACTCTTGATGAAGTGTTGAAAATGACTACTATTATTGTTTTTTTATATTGTCAAAAGGAAATAATCATAATTTAATAATCGCAGTCGATTTTGACGTTTGAGCCTGTTGTTTAAATATACAATTAACTCGTTTCCGGGAAACACAATGTTTGAATGAATACTTTTACTTAGCGTTTAGAAATACATTCTCTCTGGCGCAGACGTTAAATCCGATCATCATGACATCGAAAAACCAACGGATCAAAGTCGCGTTTTTACTGTAAACGGTATGTGATTGTCTCGTCGATTATCTACCGTGTACTATCTTCGTTCAGCGAGTCATTTTTCGACTGCCGAATTATTTTCGGTTTCCCGTCTAGTCAACCGTCAACAACAAGTGGATTCTATGTAATGCAATACGAAACTTTCGTTATTATTATTATTATTATTATTATTATTATTTTTTTTTTCATTTCAAATTACGATAACATTATAATCAATAAAATAGTAAACATAAAATCAAATACATATTATAAAAATACAAAATATATTATGTTTTTGTTAAATTATTCAGTTTGAAAAAAAAAAAAAAAAACTTTAATAATAATTCACAAAAGGCTTATTTATCAGGCAAAATTGTTCCTATTGTCTTTCCTTACAAACGTTCCCAAACAATTAAATTGTTAATAAGTAAAACATTTTATTCTTTTTTTTTAGATAATTTTAAAATTTTGTTTTGGAAAAATTTTACCTAACCATCAAAAATATACTCGAATAGGTGACAAAATACTTTAACTAGGTGACATTTGTGTCTGCATGCGCAGCTTACACTGATACAATGTATATCATTAAGTATATTATTAAAATTTGAAATAATGAACATTTAAATATTTATGAATAGTCATGACGTACAGGCATAGGTACATATAAAAATTGTAATTGGAGTTATTTCCGTAAATAAAAATATTATTATTATATATATATATATATTATATATATTAGACGTGACTTAAGGGGAGTGGTGTTAGAATAAGTATCAGTTATTACTTAATGTTTAGAGTACCTAAGTATTTATATTTTCAAGGTGAGTATAAACATTAACATTTCAAAATAAATCCAAATCCAAAATCTTATTCTAACCGCTGTAATCTCAATTTAAAATTATTATTATTATTTTTTAGAAGTGAGAACAGTGATTGAAAGTGGTTAAATATATCACAGGAAATTAATATTTGAAATAAAAAAATGTATAACTCGGAGAAGCTTGGAGTGCTATTATTCGTAATGAAGAAAATGAAATTTCGTAATGAATTTTTTTTTTTTTTTTTTTTTTAGTGTTGAATGGAAAATTATAGATGAACGATAATTAAAAAAAAAAAAAAAATTGTGGGATTTTTTGTTCTATAATTTATAATACATACATTTTTATTTACAAAGCTGGATATTTTTAAAAATATGACGGAATATCTACAAAACCACTCTCTTTAGTCAACTTTCAACCTCCTTGCTGTACGGGAAAGATACGAATTATTGAAACTAAAATTATTCAAAAGAATATTTTTATTGCAGTGAAAAAATTGAAACCGATCCTTCTCATAAAGAAATTCCAAACTTCTTTATTTTCTTCGTATTACGAATAAGGACTAGCTTAATAATAATATAACAATGTATACGTATATTATAAAGAAATGATTTATCACGTGTTTATTCGTTTATTTAAAAATATTCGATTCGCGGCCGACGCGACGACAAAACAGACGACGACTTTCGAAAAAGTTTCACTGTGACAATAAAATAACAATAATAATAGTCTTACTCGGCCGAATAAATTACTTCCGATTCGGCGGTGTTAACAATAATATCAAACGTTCCGCTTTGAGTTTGAAAAATCACGGCCTGACGGGATATTGTTATTATTATTATTATGTTCTCGGATGAATTATTGTTATTGTAGTTATTATTATTATTATTATTATTATTATCATTATATAAAACAACCGAGACACAAATTCCCCGAATTCGGAAACCATTTTTTTTCCCCTTTTCTGTTCAGGATATTATATATTATTAGACATTTATACGACGTGTGCGACGGGGTTAGGTATGCACTAGTGGTCGGGTTGGGCGTGGGGGAAGGAAAAAAAAAAAGGAAACACGAAAACTTTTGTTTTTGACTATATAATTTTCAAATATTACTTAGGATAAACTTTTGTTGTGCTTTGAGATTTCTCCGTGTTGTTTATGAACTAATAGAAAGTGCCCCTTCAACACAAGATTTATAAGTAAAGTTGTTGTTTTATACGCGTTTAGGAGGAGGGGAGGGGCAGCCGTACACACGCTGTTTATACGGGGAAATATACAGACCGGCATTAACGTGTAATAACCGCAAATAGATTCAGGGGGGGGAGTATGCGGAACACGACGATATAAATATTAATCCAAAACTTGTCCCCTGTTATCGGATAATAATAATTGATATCACGCGTAAAATAATATATTAAAGTTTTTTTTTTTTTTTTTAAATTCACGAAACTTAATAACTAGAATCCGGAAATCGATGCGTTTTCGCACCCTCCCCCCCCGCTATTGATTTCATATAGAGCTTGTCCTTGTAGAAATGTGATTTAGACAAAATTCAACGTAAACGCATTTATTTAGTTTATTTTTCATTTTATTCGGTAATTTTTGGTGCGTTTTGTGAGTCTTTTATTGGATTACCATTTTGAAGTACTATGCTAATATAAAATTCTCTACTGGAAATCCACGCTTCACACGCACTGACCCTTTAACTTATTTGAGTAAAAAATGTTTTTCCATTAAAACAAAAAAAAAAAAATAATAATAATTGACATCATAGTAAAACCACTGGCTTCTTCGCTCCACTTAATATCTAACAGTTATAGTTTAATACCCGTTGTTGGTACTACTTGTACAGACTCTAAATGTATTGATATAAGTACTTCATGAATATAGTACGATATACACCGTTTTTGGTTCTTTTTTTACATGGCTTCATATACGCCGAAAGTACTATAAGTAAAGTGATACATTAATTAAACATCCAATTGTACAAATAGCTCTGGTGGACTTTTTTGACGTTGAACTTAAAACGTATAAAAATGTTAAATAAAACTTGTTTTTCTAAATTCATAAAAAATCCCAAAGGGTTTGTGTCTGATGTGCTAAGTCTGTAAATAAATAAATGCTCATGAGTAGCAGTGAGTATACGTAGTAGAGAGGGTAATTTTTTTCACCCCGCAAAGCGCAAACACAAAATATGTTGGGTAGGCAGTTTTGAAAAATAATTCTTAGCACAACCTCTGGTACAAGTCTATTTGTATTATTGCGTTTACATTAATATAATACAATTCACTCGAGTGCGTTTGCGGTCCCGTTTTTGTACCTGTATATTTTATAAAATATGTATATAATAGGTGAGTTTTTATATTAAACTCGGATTTAACAATAAGTTATGCACGTTATGTCGTTTATATTATTTTAATAACAATAAGCCCCTCGACGGGAGTTTGGACGGTTTGCGAATTGTTTACCCGTACAACGATGTGATCTATTCGCGTGTTCTGTGCGTTCTTCTTAAATTGTATACGTTTAAGAAGTACCCGAATACGCGCAGTCAACCAGAAATATTTCTCGTTTATGTTTTTCCGGTCCGAGGGTAATGAAAATATATAATAAACCGACTTCGAAAGACAAACGACATTGTTTGCAGGCCGGGACCGACCCAGAGCTGGTTAGTCATCGTGGGTACGACTTGTGCACTGAGAGATCCGCGGACGAGACGCTGTCAGCAAATTCACTGACAAACGTCAATAAAACGGCGAAAAACGCCATTTCATTTAATCGACTTCAGTTACTTGGTCGTAACTATAAATCTGTGAGTATTGAAAATTATAAAAAAATTTGAAATTTTGACCCATCATCATCATCATCATCATCATCATCAACAATATATTAAAGACCTGAAAATTGTTGGAAAAAATTTATTCACTATTGGAGCAGTTAATATTTTTTCGAATTAGTTTTGGTTATTTCTAATAATAATAAAAATGCATAGTAACATCATAAATTTATAATCTTTTTTGTTTATATGAATAACGACTTCATAAAAATTGAATGTAAACATGAAATCACGAAAATCAAAAATCTGCAATTTTCGTTTTTAAACCGTTTTAAAGTTAGAATTTATATAAAACAGTTTTTTTTCCATACAAAATAATAATTTATTTCAGTCAAAACCTTTTAACAATTTTAATTATTCTCTACATTTTCCCACACTGTAAGATTCTTCAAATTTTTTTCTATCTCTGTAAAAATCGGCATGGTGAATAATTATTTACAAGCGTTTAAATGGATGATTTCTGTTCGTTATTAATTTATTACATTTAAAATGTATTGTCTTAAGGGTTGAATTTTTTATGCAAGCTTAAGTACTCATGCACAACGGGTATACTTACATTTACATTTCTTTCAATATCAATTAATTTTTAACTCGATATAAAACTGACAATAATGGCTCGGGTTTGCGTATTATTAAAGAAATAATTTATTGGTTTATTTATTTATCTATTTATTCAACGTACTCACTAATAATTTTCTACTCGAAAAGAGAATGAATGTTTGATTTTTCAATCACTCAATTTTATATACAAGAACTAAAAACATTTTTTCTTATTCGGTCGTTAAAACGTGTTCAATTTTAGATTTGAAGTAGACCAAAGAAGCTATCCAGTGGTTTAACTTCAATATTTTTTCTAGAAAAACTTTTCCGTATAGTTAAAACGTATCTAAAATTTTCACTCAGCAACTCTTTAGATTACAAATTGGCTCTAGATGAATTTTTCAAAATTCTCGATAGTTTTTCCAAAAAAAAGGGCCAACTACCTTAAATTTGTGTAAAAACTGTAAAATATGCTAAAAACTAGATTTTCATGAAATCGATTTTAGTATTTTAGTCGTTACTATAAAAGTATTGGATTAAAAACTTTGATTATTCATCCCTTAGCAAATATAGTATATTACAGACGGGGGAAAAATTCCAAAAAATATTGACCACTTTAGGAAATGAAAATACAGAGTGTGGAACTATAAAGTTTTCAAAAGTTTTTCCAGATAAAATTTTAAATTCATTGTATTATGAGTAGAAAATTTAATACGACTTTCCGGGAGAACGACTACCAAACACATTCAATTCACACGTTTTAAGCTTAAAACGTCTGTAACTTCCAAACTAAATCCGATCGGGACAAAATGTACATATTCGTAATTTACGTGAACAGTGTCAAAAAAAAAAAAAAAATGATGTTCTTGAAATCCCGCCGGTCTATACCGTGGTCATGACACCGTCCAAAACTAATTTTGTCATTTTCAAACAATTACTAGGTAGTCAAAATCATTTTCGACGACAATTAAGACTAGTTTTAACGAATTTCGGGTTTTAACGTCGCGTAATATTATATAATCCATAGAATAAAGAATATATTATAAAGGTGCCATACCGTATACTGTTACGTATAGTGAATTGAAGCAATCAAATGGAATACGTTAAGAGTGACCATTTTGAGAAAAATAAAATTATTTTTCTTATTTGGTTGGTACCACTTTAAATATACATATTATCATATTAGTTAAGATATACAAAAACAATAACATTAATTTTAAAGTATGATAACAGGGATACAATATTATTCGATACGGTAATCTGATTCTTTTCAACGGGTCACTCTAAGCGTATTCCATTTCAATGCTTCATTTAGGTATACGTATGGCCACATCTAAATAATATCGTTCAGCTGTAGCACGTTCTCGTGGCGCTGAACGATGAGAACAAACTGTAATAATTGTAATAAACGCTGTCTGGCGAGTGAATTCGACCGCACGATGACGACGACGACGACGACCCCTGTTGCCGTTCGAATAATAGTCCGTTATACGGTTTATCATCATCTCGATTCGCACACCTGTTGACAACCTGCCCGATTATTTATCATAATAATAATAATGATATTTTACGCGCGTATGACAATGTTATTATTATTATGTTATTATTTTGTCGATTAAATTTACGGTCGTGTTTAATCACTCGAGCGTTTAACGCCCGCGCGTGTGTACGTTTCATTGTTATTCGCGGCAAACGATCGGTTTGCACAGTCGTGCGCGCGCGAGCACAAGGGGCAAGAGGGATGATGGCCGGTGGGAGGGGGAGGGGACCAAAGTTAAAATACCGATTGAAACGCGCAACGCATACTGACGACCCGCCACGGAACAAACGTTTATACGTAAAATATATATTTATTTATATACACTCTCTTTTGTTTTCCAGAAGTACCGCGCGCGGAAAAATCGCAACGACTTATTTATTGCCGACGGGACCATAAATCGTTCGGCGGCGGTTTGTGTATAAGTATAATATTATGTATACACGGCGGTTGTGTACAATAAGTATATATATATATATATATATATATATAAATATATTATGTATGTGTATTATTTTATATGCGTCGGACTCCCCCCCCCCGTACACGGAGATCGCGGATTGAGAAAACGAAAAACAGAAATAAACGAAAAAAACGACTGTTTTAAAAAAAAAAAAAGCTATACCGTATTTTTTATATTATAATGCGATCGAATTTATTATAATATCGTCACTAGCTTGCCCAATCTACGTTGACTCGTCACTATAACCACATAATAATAATATATTGTGTTGTCTCCTATTCTAACACAAACGTCAGTGACATACAAAACGCAGAAAATTTTTATTATAACTAAACTATTATTATCAAATTAAAAGTGCGTATGAGAACATAATTCGAGGTCGCATGCTGAGTTTATTTGGTATTAAAATATTAAAGAGAATTATGAGTGTTTTAAAATTGTAATATTTTATGTGCCTACACGCAAAGTGTGTTTGTGAATAGGTTCAAATAAAAAAAAAAAAATAAAAAACAAACAAACATAATTGTTTAAAAATAAAATTTGTTGGAAAATTAAACCCCCTTATACAAAAAAAAAAAAAAAAAAAAAACAAGACTTGAAGTCTGGGATCCAAATACCCTTCACTCTGTAAACCTTTCCTAATTTAGGTTTACGTACAGCACAGTAAGAATTTTTGTCTTGTTAGGTATATTAGAACAAATTAAACAAAATTATCAAACGTATAAGTTTTTATAGTTTTCAAGCACCGAAACAAGAGGAAAATGTGTAAAATTTACAATGCTTAACATTTGTATATTTACCTGCGATATAGTGAAAGAGTTGGACAACTTATTATTTAATATTTTACATTTTGAGTGAAGCGAAAGAAGAGGACAGATAAAAAGGATCTAACGATGATTTTTATTTTGCGTGATCGGATCAGTACACGTTAAAGTCACCAGTGGAAAATTCCGACGAGACGGCGGTACGTTATTAAAAAGAGCTCGTTTTTCACCAGACGTTTTGGATGTGTGTTTTCGCCAAGAACGCATAAAGTTATAGGCTACAAATTCAAACGAAATTTTCACAAATTCAGCGTTGACCAAAAATCTCGAAATTTAGCAATCGTATTCGCATAATAATAATAATAATAATATTATTATATTTTCATTAGTCTCTCGACGCGAAATAACACTACGGCTACGCGTCCGCGTGCGTCACCACGACGTGCGCGGTTTAGAGCAAAAGCGTTTTGACGACGTGTCCGGATTTCTATATTCCTACGGCCAAGTGAAAACCGTTCCCGTCGCGTTCCCGGAATATCCTCCGGGATACGCACGCTGCGTGTGAGTTCGACGTATATTATAATGCGTACGGCCCACCGCGTAAACGTTAATATAATAAGCGCAAACGAAAACAGCGAACGGATGCCGCGCGCGTGTCGAACGGATAAGACAATAAAACAACATACGCTGACGTTTTAATAAGCACGTGGAGGGTACACCAAACGTCCCCTCCCCTCCCTCCCCTCAGCGCGGTGATACTCGAACCGTTACACAATTAGAATGAATTTATGTGCCGACTAATAATATATTATTTAACGATCCGATATAGACGATAATAATAATAATCATCGCGAGGTGGGCAGAACCGTCGTCGCCGTCGGTATAACTTTAATGAGCTCGCGAGATTCAATTTGAAGTTTTTCAAAAGTAAATACCGACGTATTTTTAGAACGGTGTAGCGCGAGTTTAATTAAAAACACGCGATTAAAATAATAATAATTTGTTTTTCAGGTAGTTGTTGTACGCGCCAACCGAAATACATTTTAAAACGAAACGTTTTAAGCGAAAACGAGGCGCGCGCGCGGCGAGATTAAAAGACGAGATATCATAAACCGAGACGACGGCGGGCAAAGTCGACGAACACGAATTATTATATTATTATTATTATTATTATTATTATACACGGTATAACCGCGTTTCGAAAAGTATAATATAATAACGTTTACGTCTAATGAAGTTTTGACTTTTAATACGCGAGTATAATAATATATGTTACATTGTGTATCAGACAAAACGAAAACATTTATACGAAATAATCTAAAAGAAAACGAGTGTCGGGCGTGGGCCGGCTGATGGCTGGGGCGGTGGGAAAGGAGACTGAGTGAAAAATACAACTTGGAGTGATTAAGTAAAACTTAAGTACATAACTAGGTTTTAAAAAGCGTATGTAAACTCAAAATCTCGGTAAGTATTTAATATCGTTACGGCAATTTTATATGTATATTGATAATTTGATAAACGCGAGTACCCGCAAGAATGAAGAGTAATGTACCCGGGGTGATTTACGGTGTATGGTGCGTTGGACTTTTTCAATTTGCGCGTGAAATTTATTATCCGACAAGCGACAACGATTCGCAAGGAGAGAGAAGATAAAAAACGGGAAATTCTCGCGGAAATTCGGCGACGGACACACAAATCGCCAATCCGACATAACTATATTATAATAATAACAATATAAACTGCTTATCCGTTCGGTCGTGATATCAAGTTTATATTTTATAAATTATGATAACGTTATGTCGTCGTGGAATGATTTATGTCGTATGTCTTCTCGGCGATGATAACGCGTGAGATTTTATTTACTCGTGTCGGCGGTTCCCCTGAAGGTGTGAAACCGATTTTTTTTATTATTTATTTATTTATTTTTAATATTTGATAGAAAAAAAAAAAAAAAAAAACTATACAAGTAATGAAGAATGAAGAATGATATATAATGATAATTCTTCAATACTTAGCAAAAAACATCCAAAGTAAAAACGTTTACATTTTGTATTTTGTTCCACTATTTTTGGGACAATTAAGTTGAAAATTTTCAAAATATTTTGACAGCGTTCTCGTAAAATTCAGAGTACGAGTAGGTAACGAATTTATTTTCACCTTACAGTAAATTATTCAATAAATTATGACCTTTGTCTTAATTATAGTTAAACATATAAAATTCGAGAAATCCAACGTCGTCTATCACGTCAATACACATTTTTATTTTTTATTCTTACTGATTACGCACAGTATTACATTAAAGGCCACACTAGACATTTTTTTATTACCTACTTAATAATATATCAATTTAAAAAGCGCATTATAATTTAGTTCACAGGTAATTATTATCATCATTTTGTTCATAACATCACAATTCTGTGCAAAGCACACGCAGCTGATCCCGTACCGAGTCCTCCGGTCGAGCCACAGCGGAATCGGAAGCAACAAGTCTACACGAGAACGTCGAAATTAAATCCAAATTTTGAAATTCAACATCTAAATTACCTCATTCAAACCATTCAATATTAAACTTTAATCATACGTCATATTTGAAACTCAATACTAGCTTAGTGGCTGATGACCTGAACAGAGAGAAAGAGGCTGCTTTCATTTGATCATGAACTTTTCAAAATTACAAATAAATTAGTTACTTTGTACACACTAATTATAAAAAATATGTATTGTATTTCAAATAACAATATTTAAGTCCAAAGTGAAACTATAGAATTATTTATGTACATTTAAAAGAAACAGTTTCTTTCCAACTTTTAGAGACTAAGTATAGTAAATTATTTTAACGGATCGAGTTAAAAATATTTCTTGTACACAATTGATTAGTATTAATTGCTCTAATTAGTATATTTATGCTTTTTTAGTACATTGTAAGTTTTTTTTTTTTTTTTTTTTAACGGATCTATAGTAATATAGACTTTGACTATTTATTTATTTTTATTCATAAATTTATTGACATTTATGCATAAAAGTTTGGTTTTAGTTGTTGAAGAATATTTAATTTTCTATAAATTCACCAAAATGATAAACAGTAAGACTATATAGGGTACATTTTGGGAGGTTTGTCCAAATAAAAACACTCCTCTGAAGCACCCAAAGCGTGAGGAGCGGATTCAAAGTGGTTTCGACTTTGAATGACTACATCAAATATAGAATTCACGACTAAATATTAGTATATAAACCGTAATAGATCGCTGCTGTCGGATCGAATGATTTGAAAATACATACTATAGACATTTACGGACGAACTACTGCTCTCGCGAAACTCGTGAAATCGATACAAAATAATTACGAAACTGTATTTAATGCGAACAACAAAATATGTGCGTTTTAATTTGAAAACTCTCGTCGACGCGTTTCGTCGAACATCAGCCGCCCGGCGACATAAATAACAAATAATATGCGACACGGTGCGTATTGTTTGTTCGTAACGTAATAATAATATTCGATTTAGCGTTTGGGGAAACTTGTGAATAGTTTTTGAACCCAACGGAGGGGGTGAGGATAAAAATCGAGTTTGTTTACTCGGTGTGTAAATAAATTGTGTATGCATAGTATTATACACTCGCCTCCCGTGTACAATATCAAAATTAATTTATTTGTATAAAATATAAATGTGTACTAAAAATATGTGACATTTAAATTAACTTTAAAGAAGGAAATGTTTGCCCGCATAATGCGATATCATATTCTCCTTGATTAAATTTAAACTTTAGACGCCGCGCCGCCGCAGCGCGACGTAATAAAAATGCAAAATCAAATTCGCAATAACTTTCGCGTTTCTTTTCACCGACGTCGGACGGTCGTGCGGGGGGGAGGAGGGGGGTGGTGGGAGGCATAGGTGTGTACGATGACGTGAGTAAACATTATTATGTATATATTGTATAATATTATAATGTGACGAGACGTACGCACACGAGTTGTATGATCGGGCTCGTATGCCGCCCGTTCGGTTTTCGTTTCAAAAGAAAATTATTATTATTTTAATATAATAAACCCGTGTGCGAGTCAATAAAGTGCAGGAAAAAAGAAATGGACACAAAAAATTCTACGGACATATAAATGGATTTAGCTTTCGTTTGTACGACAAGCGACCATATAAGTTAGCGATTTTTTACCAAAATTATAAATACAGATTATAATTAAATAATAATAATAATAATAATAATGGTAAAAAAAAAAAAAAATAACTCATGTCGTTCACCACGTCGTCGTCGTCGTCGTCGCACACATTATACGCACACACTTATAGTTCGTTTCATTTTTCTCTCTCCATCGGCTTCATATTCCCTTTCGGTTATTATATACGGAAAATGGCTTTTGAATTACCCGGTGGTACACACCACCCGGATACGCGGTATACGATATATTATATGACGAGAAAATAAATATTATTTCAGACCTGCAACACTAGCAGCCGCGTTGACGGAGCGCATTTCAATGAAACGATAACCGGCACCGTCGCCACGCGTCCGCCGAACCTTTTAGATATCCGATCTTCGTCGCAAACACACGCGCGCTGCGTATACGAGTAAGTGTATTAAGTACGAGTAAAATGCCGATACGCGTACACGGTTTTGTGTATAATATAAACACAATACTAATGGCATTCGCGCGGTATTGGCGGCGGGACGCGAAACGTAGATACTCGTCGTCGACGTCATCGCTCTGGGTACAGGGGTGAGCACGATATCAAAGACACGACGACGGGCATATTATATTGTGAGGAAAAGGGCGTTCAAAGGTTAGAAACCCCACTAGAATGAAGAAAAAACGGTGAGAATTAAAATATTATAGAAAATAAAATATAATAAATACAGACTGAGAGAAGTATCAAATGTTGTTTATATTCGACTAGTAGTTATGGCATTATAGATTTGGGTTACAAAAAAACTTAAGGTTTACGGTATGAATAAATTAAATAATATATAAGTATATGTATATGCGCAATCAAAACATAAATAAACTGATAATTAAGGATGAGAATTCATAGAAATCGCATATTATTTTTGTCTATGTCTTTTACGTATAACTAAATAAGTAAAAAATCTGTTCCATGACATATATATATATATTGCTATATATTTTTACCATTTACAACCGTGATGTCGGGACAAATGCGTTACCGAGAACGTGGTAATGATTGGTTGACGAAGATCTTCACGGAATAATATTATGTTCCTGACCATGATAAAACGTGTGAAAAATCTGCGATGTCCTCGGGGGAAATAAACCTTAGGCTGTGCAATGAGTTTTTGACTGAATTTATTGCCATTTAGTGTTTGTACTCGAATACTAGTGTTCTTTAATGTCGTACTTGAAAAACAAGAGACTCTTTTTTTTCTTCTTCTTCTTTGATTATTTATCATTCTCTAACTTGCACATAATTCATCTCGTTCGTTCCCCAAGTGTTTTGTGTGCCACCAAACCTCCCCGTGTTTACCGTTTCAAATGTAAAAAACAAGAAATAAGCTGCCGTTGTGATAATCTAAGTTGCTCTCTCGTCTAACAAGTCGAAGAAAACATAACAGTATGACAAATTATTAAATAATTCGTATGACTATTCATCATGATTACTTTAAACTTCAGAATCTTCCGATATGTCATCTGATAATAATAAGAGTGCGGATTTTAATGTTCTAAAAAATACAAAAATTATTATTTTAAACAATAGTAATTAATGAAACTAAAAATATAGTAAAAACGCTCTTAAAAATATAAATTATTTCGACTTGAACAGACTGATAAACATAATTTGAAACAGAAATCGTACGTAATTACAAATCAAATATATAGGTTAGAAACTCCAGTTTTGTTTTTATATTACTGTGATTATTTTATTTGACTATATTGTTTTCATATATTAGGAATATAAGATATTTTTCAATTCCTCTCCAAGTTCTATTCTCGATACTTCCTTCAATATTTTAGTAGTCACACTCGTAAATTATTCTTTATGCGACCATACACACCCATTTCATTCTTCTCACCACGATTTATTGTCCTTAGTTCTCTCAGAGTTCTACATTTGACACTCTGTCCGAAAGATTTTCAAAACCCTTTGCCGGCTTGCGAGGGTCTCTTTTATCTCTATTTGTCTGTTATCTGCCTAGACGACATTGTTCAAAGGGTACTCAAGGTGATCTCAAGAGGTACGTGAAAATAAAATGGGTAATGGCGGAAAAAGTTGAATTTGTTTTATTTGAACGGTTCATTTCGGAAACATGTAATTTATGTCGTTAAAGTCGAAAAGCTTCGATCGAACAAATAAAAACTTAACCATCGACTTATTTTCCAATACAGTTTATAGATTATAGATTGTAAAATGTATATTTTATATAAATATATGTCATCAAGTGGCGGTGATGATGTGCAATCAACTTTGTCCGGTCGGGCAGCTCGCTCATTAATACATTAAATCACATTATCGCTATTTTTACACCCTGAGTGGACTGAAGCAGCCAGTTTTTAGATTCTGAACGAAGTGAAGAAGCTTATTATTTTACAATGATGTTTATTTATTTTTATTTTTTAGATTGATGTTTATTTTTTTTTTTTTTTCAGTAACCACTTTATCGTATAGAAATAATTGTCTAAAAGTTTCCAATCAGCAAGTTTTGACTGATCTAGTACCAGATGGTACTTTTTCAAAATTCTCAATAGTTTTCTTGAAATTTGGAAAAACTACCCAAAACTGTAGAAAGATGGTTTTAAAATGATCTTAAGTATATGGGAATTTATATATAGATAGACATAATAATATGGAAAATATATCGATGAAAGAAAATTTTAAAGATGTGAAAAAAAATGTTTGAAAATTTTTTTTCAATATTCTTTTTCACTCATCAAAACATGTTTTTTTCTGTTTTCGTTTAATAGTGGGCTATAAAAATAACCGAGTAAAAATCAAATTTTTTGATGATTATAATAAATTTTATACTTTTTGAGTTTTTAAATAAGCGGAAGCACCACTCGGAAGCGTTTTATTGACGAAATTATTTATCATTTCTTTAGAATGCCTATCTATTGTAACCATTTTACCAGAAAATAAATCACATTAATCGGTACGAAATAGCAATTAAAATTAGAATTCATTGTAAATAAGAAAAAATTTTAATTTTCTTATAAAATATTGAAATTTTGCTTGTTTTATTAGTAAGAAAAGCATTGAGATCAAACATATATCACAATAATACATTATGTGTTGTATTTTAATTGATTAGAGAAGAATTGAAAATAAAGTTAATCATCATTTAGTTAAATAGGTATTATTAATGTTCGTATGAAGTGCTATACAAGGTAAGTTGAGTATTACGTACAAATATATATATTTTACAAATGTCTATAGAAATAATCAGTGGTCCCCAAAAAAACAATTCAGAGGGCAGCATGTGCTGCAACTGCGGTCTTCATAATATGACGACGATTGTTTGCGATTTTGGCGGAATTACAAGACGATCGATTTTTCAATTATATCAAATGCTATTTTATACCACACAGCTGATGTAATGTAATGTTTTACGTTGACCCACTTTTCCCTAGTGTATTTCGAAAAATCATTGTCGACTTTTACGAATGAACAGTTGTACAGGCGCATCACTTATCCCTTAGCTATTTTTTTTGTACATTTTTTGTTTTATTCTTTGCGTTGACATGTCACAATCATAGTGATTATTCATGTATGATAATCACTAGAATTATATATATAAATACCACATCAGTCAATCAATATGGTTAATTTATCACTCTGCTCAGTCAATATCCGTAACAGATAGTATGATTTGATATTTATTTTTAATTGGTAAGATTATTATATTTAATTATAATATTGATTAATTTTGGCCAGACGGCCCAAACATTATTTATAATGGCGAGATGAAGTCATAAATATATTTCTCAATAATCACTTTGGCTTAAAGCAATAGATATTATTTATAATATTGAGCATTAACCTTTGATTTTTTTTTTTTTTTTTTGTTATATTAGTAGATATTATACATAATTGGAAAATAATATTCATAATAACCGAGATTTATTACTTTGACCATAATAGACACACAACCGCGTTATTTCTGTGGATAATCGCATTTGTATATTATGTTGCTACAACACGTTTTGCTTGCATTTTTGACCTAATTAGAAAGGCGACGGTCTCTTATTTCCCTATTGAAAATTTTCGAGGAGCAGTAAATGTTAATGAGACCGCTATATTTCAAATAATAATCTATTGTTTTTATGCCATATTTATTGAAAAATATGTGGTGAATACAGAATCTATATTATAGGTGTTCATTTCGTGAGAAAATGAGAGTTTAATAAGTTTTTAAAATTTTAAACGCTTATGTTAATAAAAAAAAAAAAAATACTTAAAACTCGAAAATGCCATCAAAATTAAGCGATAATTTAATCACTCACTACGTTTCACTTTATCTATGAATTTCATTAAACACAAAGAAAATGAAAGTAAATCAGGGCAAATTTAGTCGCCTCTAGAACGAATAGCTCTTCAAAAAGCAGAAAATGTAATGAAGAAACAGGTTAAGCTGAAAAATGATCTATTTCTGTTGTAACCTAAAAATAAGCCATTGTTTTGTTCATTGAAATCACCTATTTCGATAAAAAATTATTAACAGTTTGTAAACTTTGTCATAAAAAAAAAAAAAAAAAAAAAATGGAAGTGGTTTGTTAAGTTTTTATTCGGGTGACTAAACTATATGGCCCAAAAGTGGCAAAAATATAAATGGATCAGCCTGCTCTCTTGTACGTATGATGCATAGCGTCATTTATCTTTGTAACTTTGGATTTCGTACGAGCACCTCCGAGTCAGTAGCCCAACGCGATCTATACCGTATTTTATGAAGTGAAAAAGATATGCTCAGTATACCTACCTCAATTTTTTTTTTTCAAGTTGACTTTTTTTATTTTATTTTTGAAATAATTTTAAAATCAAATGTATACTAATTATATACTTAAATATTATTTTATGGTCGTATACTTTCTATTGAATATTAAACTTTGCAAATTGCAATTTTTTGTTTTATCACAAATTGTTTTAATTTATGTGTATATATTATATGATATGAAATATTTTCAAAATTCTATAAATATCATATTTCAAAAATTTATAATAATATGTACCCAGTTGGTTGTTACACGCATGGGAAAAATGTTATGAAATGTAGAGTTATTTTTTTGTTAATTGGTGAAATAATACGTAGCTATCACACAGAAGCTTTCATCATAATATTGTGTTTTATTAGAGATATATTATTAAGTGGGGGATGTAGATCCGGAGGATCCAACGGCTTAGTGTTTGAAATACGATTTCAACCCCATAAGTTACAAATTTCTAAAGGTGTAGTGTGTTTGTGTACGTTTGTGTATAGGTCCTCTCCGGTCGCAAATTAATGTACTCTTTGATAATAACCATTTTTCAAAACATAAAACCACGTTGCTGTTCGCTTGTACGCGTCACGTAAATACATCACCCATTATGCTCCCGCGGAGTTTTCACCATTATATACACACGCACACATTACTATTATTGTACGCATCGTCGTTTGATATTTTCTATATATTATAATGAACGTACGCGCACAAAATATGTCACGTGTATTATCAATTATTCAAATGCTCGGGCGGGCGCTCATCAATCTTACCTGTGGATCGGCTTCTGTCCTTTGGGCGAAATTAATATTCGTCCTGACGGTCCGTTCCCGGAGGTCTTGCGTCGGTCTCGAGTTGTTTCCCAGCGGCGCTTTCGGATGGTCCACCGAACCCTGAGACAGTTTTCTTAAATGGTACATCTGAAAAATCGAACTACAATCAGGACGACTCGAAACCGAAATGTTTATTATACAAGAATTTTTGATTTTTATAAAATACTTCTTAGAAACAAGTCGAAGCTATTTATTGAATCGAGGAAGAATCTATAAAGAGAAATATTTGCGGATAGCCCCCATTAATCCTGATGGATCACTTTGATGTGAACGAATATGTAGGAATATGAGTGTAGTAAAAATATGTGTAGACTTTTGCTCCTTCCTCGAAAAAAAATCCAACTCTAGATTCGTGTCACTGAACGAGCAGTGGATACGGAGGGCGGGAGAACTGGGGAAGAAACGGATAAAAAAAACCAGAGCAAAGCTCCTGGTTGATATTCAACAGAGGCGACGTGGCGAAATAAAAATAAAAGTAAAAAAAACGTGGTGCAGTGTCTCGGCCGCGCCGCCACTGCAATTAATCGCGTCCCGTCATGTTTCCATTACCGGCACGAGACTCTTATGTACACGAGTATACACACACACACACACGCACACACACACATATATACACACACGCACACACACGTATAAATATATAAGCTCACCTCTTGTTTGGTTATGTAAATGGGTTTGTTCAGCACAATCCACACGGTCGTCTCCCAGCAACCGGGGTGAGTGGTCGATCCTTCGTACGTCATGTAGTATTTGATGTCCGGGAGTATCTCTCTGATGGATATGTCCTTTATCGTACGGAAAGAACCTGCGCGAGACAGAGAACGAGAAGAAAACTACAGTAAGTGAGTGTGTAAAAACGGTCGGTGGGGAGAGGGGACGCGGGTGGGAGAAAAAAATAAAATAAAGGTCGGTGGCGGTACTCGTAAGCGTGGTGTAAACCGAGTAAATTAATGCCGTATCTATTTTCGTACGTCGTACACGTTTGCTTATACCTATAGTGTTTTTTACACTGTTATATTTTTGGTTTGTTTTTTATTGTAGTTCTAGCGAGATTTATTTTAGATACTGAACAAAGTGAAGAAGCTAGTGTTTTTACAATGATGTTTATTTTTTTTTTTTTATTTTTTTTTTTCTGTTAACACTTTTTCGTATAGAAATACTTGTCCAAAAGTTT
>JAIPRM010000956.1:0-44692 GCA_025469315.1 Stegophylla sp. TES_Ste_2020 | reverse complement strand
AGTATAATTGCTATCAATAAACTCGTCATATAAATAATTTTATAAATAATATTAAAAAAAAAAAAATAGTTAAAATTTTAAATTATGACCTTTTTTTTTGGGGGGGGGGGGGGGGAGGATATTAAATTTGTGAAAATATATATTGGAAGAATGTTTTTATGGTAAATATTGAAATTGGAGAAATCAGATTGGAAAAAATTAATTGGGAAAACTGTATGAAATTTATTGTGCGATTATGAGTCCATAAATATTACGCGTTGCCGGTTTATAATAATGATCTAATCACACTAATCGTTCAATATCGTTTTCAAACACAAATATTTTAGTAAGAGAGAATAAAACGTTTTCCTTTCGATTTAAACAATAGATGCAAATCCACACTACAATATATCATAATATCATACACCTTATATTTGTAACGCAATACGAAACATTTTTTTTTTTTTTTTTTTTTTGTTTAGCCATCGTGTTGATTAAAATTGAAAATACTGTTATAAAAACGTATATGAGACAAAAACAATGTAGTTTAGGAAACAAAAACGTGTCAAACTATTAGATGAGTTTTTATTTATTTGATGAATTTATGATTGCCTCTATTTTCTAAACACGTGTTTTATCATTTATTTTTGCTTCCCAAATGTAAATTATTAACACGCCGAGAAGAGCACCATATTATTTCTGTATAGGCTCTACAAATTTTATTTACTTTATAAACATACCTAATTATCATCATTTTCTCCTTTCAGTTTCAAATGTTTTAATTTGATTTGCCCGTGGTATTATAGAAATAATCGAGTCAACGAAATCCGAAGTTGATTTCCAGATGAGCTTTTATGAAATTTAAATTATAAGCCGGGATTCATTACAATAAGCATCACACTAAGTTTAAATAATAATTACAATTTCGTCAAATATATTTCGACAATAAATGCGATTTATAGTTTTCATTCTGCGCTTTGTGGTCGTCTTATCAACACACGGTGTGATTTGAACTTTTCAAATACTGTTAGATCGCCAGAAGCTATTATAAAAAATCGAAGAAGTTTTCAAACCGTCAACAAAAACAAAATGCAAACAAAGCCAATAAGTTTAAAGGTTTTTCTTTATCACACAAGTATCATATAAATTGGCCAACACTAACTTGTACGTTACGATCCGTTACTATGCCAACGATAAAACGGAACGTATAAATTTAATATCTTATCGGGTAAACCACTGACTCTTGAAACATTGGTGTAAATTTCAATCATAGTACTTCAAACTTTTTTTGCCATGAAATTAACAAGTATAATATCATTATCAATGTCCACTTGGTGGGGGGTAGATGTGTGTCATATTATATTATTATAATCCGAAGTGTATGGCATAGTCACTTTTTAGCTAACTTTTTTTATTTAATCACAGAAATAACGTTAAGTTTGTAGGAAAATAGTATGACCTTTTTTTTTTTTTTTAATGTACTTCAAACAAATACAAAAGTGTTAATAGGAAATTTCGAACTTTTAAGTATATATAAAGATTATGAGATTAGAGTAAGAATGTTCGATGAAAGCTAATCAGATTACGATTTTTTGAGAATAAACCGAAAAAAACAAAACAAAACAAACACGTTAATTTAATACTAGTAAACTTCAGAAAGTTAATTTAAATTCGTTTTCCGAATTATGCAGTTCAAAAAGCTAAAAAAAAAAAAAAAACGACTAATAAAATTATTCGCTCACGTCGCAGTGGATATTATATATTGCATTAATCGCGTCCAACAATATACAAGTGGGTAGTATGTTATAAACACAAGCATCCCCAAATATGTATATTTAATACGTAATACGATGATTAGGGTTGTTATTATTATTCACTAAGCACGCGCACTCCATAATCTATATGAATATAAATATTCGAGGGAATTTAAAACAGGCATTGTATGTAACTCCCTGTGGACCAAATCTGACCGGTTTCATTATACCTACCCCTATAAAGACCATTAAAGCGAATAACGTTCACAGAGGAAATTATTTGTTAACTAATATTTTGCAATAATAATGCAGAAAATTATAACACCGCAGTTAATTTAACACTCTTAACACAATATTATGTATCCCTGGTATCCACCGTCGGAAATAATTTCAATTGTGAGGGAAAAAAATTAATTTAAATGAACGGTAATTTAAACAAACAAAAGTTATTCAAAAAATGCAATATTATTTTTTATATTTATGTAAATTTTAAATTTTAAAGAGCAGTATTATATTTTAAGAATTTTTAAAGATTTTCATCTTAAATTAAAAGTTGTTTAGAATTACACAAAAATTGTTAATTTTAAAATTTAAAATTTACATATTTACAGCAAATACCCCCAATTATTGGGGGTATTTGCTTTAAAAGTAATATTTTTGTTCATAATATATTTTAAATTAAGTCGATTAAAATATTTCATGTAAACTAAAGAAATGTTAGGTTTATAGGTACTTATATTTTTTAATCTTATTTTCAGATACAAAAAGTGAATATAGTGAATAACAAATAAAAATCTATTTATTTAATTGCTTTTAGTCAAAAAGTATCAAAACAAATTAAATAAAAACAGTTGTCTCGATAATAAAGAGTTATTATTAAGTAATAGGAAATGGTACCCGTATTTAAGTTCACCGTCTGAACATCAAACAAGTAGCATTACATCAAGATCAATCAGCGCAGGATATTAATAATGGTGAAATTTAATACCTTCGAACGATTGCTAGCGATTAAGTATAAAGAAAAAACCGCATCCGAACGTTTACAAAAAAAAAGAAAAGATAATATTATAAAAAGTTATGCAACCTATTTAAATGAACGAAGAAAAACAATAGGTATAAAATTATTGTTAGATTATTGTGTTTGTAAAAATCTACAAAGCCCTCGAAAATTAAGCTTTAAAACATGGTTAAACTTAAAGATAATATTACAAAATAAACTAAACTAAACCATAAGCACGGGTGAAAAATATATAAAAACATTTTACGTTTAAAATGAGTAACTGCACACACATTAAGCACTCTGTATGGATAGTAAAATCGGATTTCAATAAATACTGTTTTAAAGAATTTCAATTCATTTTTTTTTTTTTTTTATACGTATGATTATCATTAAAGTCAATGAAATCCAACTAATGTTTATACTAAATTAACACAAATAATAGTCCACTAATTGTATGTGGTAATAATATGTATTACATCAGTGTATATTTAGAGAGATAAGAAATATTTTAACCCAGTTAAAAGAACATAAGTATAAAAATCTCTATGAACCTAATTTTATCACTCATTAGGTCAAAAATAATCGATTAAATAACATTTCTCAAGTCCTTAGAACTGGGTATGCCAGTAATAAAAAAAAAAAAACTAATGTAATGTATGAGAATTGAGAGTGCACGTAGCATAAATTATTATTAGTTTAATGAAATATTATCGCATAATAATATACAGCTTTATCTGTATCGTACTGTTCGTATAATAATATGAAGTTAAAATATTATTATTTAAAGTTATGAAAAATAAACTGAATAACACAATTATTGTTATTTCAAACCGCAGTTTAGTAGTACCTATTATTTATTGAAAAATAAGATATAATTAGTAAATCATATTATATTGAATAAACGAATACCTAGTAAGAACAGTAAAAGTACCTTATAATTTTAACGTGAATATGTAAACAATTAATAACACTCATCAATTTTGATGACAATAATACAGTGTATCTATTTAGGTCATAGCACTTTAAAGTTTGGAAAAACAATTTAAGTAAATCACATAAGTGACTGATGTCGGTGATTTGCCATAGTAGTAAAACTAATGATAATATAGTATTAATTAACAAAAAACCGAACTAAAACTAAAAAATATGAATAGTGAAATTTACGGAACAAACACAATCGTGACGTGGTTTTGTGCAATCTTTGTTCTACTCAGAATGGTTGTTAAATAATAATAATTCAAAACAACTACTAAGTTACACCGCGAAGAGCAAAGTATAATTAATAGTAGTGCTTATTTCAGAGACAACGCTATTTTGGGTTGACAGGGTGTGTGTGTGTGTGTGTGTGTGTGTGCTCATACGTTTTGATAATGATATCATTAGTTTGCCCGCGACATTCCCCCGAAGTCGCTTTAAGTTTTCCCAAAATCCATGACGTCTCTTCATTTACTTCACCTTGTAATCGGTAGAATAAACTTGAACAATAAAATTACAGATAAAACATCGTCACTGATACCCAACGCGTAGCATAACAAATCATAATTAAAATATAATAATATTATAGCGTTGATTAAAACGGTTTATTTTAAATGCGTTAATACGCATTTATTTATTATTTTTTCTTACATCTCGATAATAACTTGTGAACTGTCTAAAGGTAATATATATATATATATATTTACTAAGTTATATGTGATAATCTTTAGGTTTATCAGAAATTTCACCCGATTCGTAGTAGAAAAAAATAATTTGAATAAAAGAAAAAAAAAATTTAAAGAAATTATTTATTTAGGTATATTGTTTTACTAATGTTTGGAACACTTGAGTATTATATCAGCGGTTTGAAATAATAAAAAATTTTACGCGTATTTTTGACCGATTTGATAAAATTTTATAGATATGACGAAAGATAATAAATAATAAGTATACTGATAATTATTTTTTACAATATTGCCAAATATATTTGACAAATCGAAATTCTTGTAATATAGTCACGTATCTGCCGCCTCCCAGTGTCCCGAGAAAAAAGGTCCAAAATAACATTTTTGTCCCATCATATTTCGGATAATCCGTCCCATAAGTACCTTATTTTAAAGTTATTAAAAAAATTAATGATTTTTTTATAATTTTTTAAAATTTAAATAATGATAGTCAAAAAATGTATGACGGTTATCTGGCTCTTCTGATACTGTGTCGGCCTTCAAGTGGTTGACTTCCAGTGGTATCACCTCATTTTTCGTTTTAATTATATTGTTATTTAAAAATGAATTGTTAATTTTATAGTACATTTGTTAAGTGAGAAGAAAAATGTATGTTTTATAGAGGCCAAATGTAGTTTACTTACCAAATATTTACTGTGAATATATACACATTATGTGAGTTACATTACGTTTATTTAAATTCGTAGTACAAAACTAAGTCTTAATAAATAAATAGTAACTAGTTTCAATATGTTTTCAGGTACGTATAAAAAAAAAATGTAGTAGGTACTTATTTAAAAAGTAATGATAAACTTTTATGTGATCGAATTATAACTTTCAAATTTTGAGACTAATTTCGATGAACCGAGACCTCATCTCTCCCCATTCTCTATGTAAATTAAAAAAATGATTTAATATGTCCCGCATTTTTAATTAATACATCTGGAATCCCTAATGAAATTCTATCAATAAATTTAAATGGCGCCTATTTAAACTCTTTGTATTGTTTATGAAGAAAATATGTGATTATAACGAAATAAATTAAAATAATTAAAAATTATTTTTATTCCAATTTAATGGTTTATTACATTTTAAATTATAAAGACAAAATATATTATTACAAACGTACACATTAATTGTCTTTTGTAGTTTTTCAAATCAAGTCTAAACAAATTAACATATCTATTTGATACATATTAAAATACTTCATGGTTACTTAAAAACTTTGTTTTATTAGTAGTGTTTATACACATTGATTAATTTTCAATAGTATATCAGATTTCATTCCAAATACTTCATAAATACTTATAACGGTTAAATGTTTCAAAATAATGTTTTAGTATCCCCAGAATTCTCTGCAATAATAGCCTTGGGAAATGAATAGATTAAACAGTCAATTGTTAAAATTCCATTCCTTATTTCACTACCTACCGAAGGTTACATGTTTTAGATTTTATTTTAATAAAATAATAATTATGTAACTTCTAATTACACGCAAACAATGTAAATACACGTTTTCTTTTTCTGTCACTATTAATATTGTTATTAATTGACGTTAATAAATTTTCAACACATACAGTGTATTTCTATAACATGTAATTATGGTAGACTTGTTAAGTTTACAATATACCAGCATCATCATAATAATACATTAATAAATTATTACATACACATTACACGTTATATTATTATGTTTATTTAATAAATTTGTTGAAAAAGAATAAACAAAGTACCACAGACATCCAAATTTTTTATAGTAATAATTATACAATTCTAAAAATGTAGAATATTTCACTCAGGAATTTAACACATATAAAACATTTTTATTGATCTCAAAAGCAACAAAAACGAATGCAGTAAATGATATTTAAAAAGCCGGACATACTTCGCACAATGGGTATTCTTCACACCTCAGGTGTGAAGCTCTTGGTGGGTAAATTTTAAAGAAACGATAAATCATTTCTTCAATAAAACGATTCAGAGCGAAAGATTCAAATACTATATAATAATAATAATTGGCTACAAGGAAATATTTAAAAAATGTTATTTAATAATTTTTGTGTGCGTGCGTGCATGCGGTCTGAATGAGGCAATAAATGTCTTAATAAAAATAAAAAATGCAATAAAAAAATATTTTTGTAAATTAATAAATGGTTAACCTCTCAGTCATTAGTGTAATTGGCATTTTGGTCTTTTTATGAGTGTCCCTGGGTTTTGTGCTATTTATAGAATTAACTTTTTTTCCAATAATAGGTACATCGAAAAAATTCACTAAATTTTTCAAATGTCCAATATTATTAATTAGTAATAAAGTAATCCACGTTTATTACATTATTTATAGTATTTAATATTTATGGAAATTTTTCGGTACTTTTCCCATTTTTTTTTTTCCATAAAAACCTTGTAAAATTTTTAATTATTCGTCCATGAAATATTTTCATACACCAAAATATTCGCAGTATAATTTTCCATTTATGTAACTAGTTTCATAAAAATCGGTTGAACCAATTATTTTTCAGATGCGTTTTAGTGTGCAATTTTAAGTAAAACTAATTAATTCTATCAAAATACCAACTTTAAACAGTTCACACAAAAACTTGACAAAGGATTTTTGAGAATTTTTTAGTACATTTGTAAATTCACATGAATATGTTTGTATTAAATTTTCAGATCTTAATATCCATACATTAAAATTTTATGAATTAAAAACTAACAAAAAACGAGAAATTTCCGAAATTTTCAAAATTCTGTACTTACTTAAAATTGGCCATATGTTTTTTAAAATTTTATGAAGTGTGCGCGTGATTGTTTTAAGAAGGTGGTGAAAGTTACAAGTTTCTAGTTGCATTATTTTGGAAGTTATGTAAAAAAAAAAAAGATATCGAATTACGATAATTGGGGTTATACTGTTTTTCACCGTTTTTTTTTTTTTGTTAATTTTTGGATATTCTAGGCATGCGTTTAGGAAAATAATTGAGAATCTTAGGAAACTAAAAGAATAATAATTGTCGTAATTTTCAACACACTCATCAAGCGTATCTGATCCAAGGAGCGAAGAATACCCATGATGCGAAATATGTACGGTTTTTTTGTTTATACTTTACTTTTACTTATTTTTATTTTACTTTATTTAATTTTTTTTATCCAATAAATTTAGAAAAAAAAAAGGGTTAGAAAATAATTTACAAAATTTTTTTTCATATTTTCAAAATTTCCTAGCGCCAGAATAATTCTAATATTATTGTCCATCTATGTTTAAATTTCATTAAGTTTGAATTAAAAAAAAAAAAAAATAGTTTCCGAGTCTTTCTAATCAAATTTTGAATAGTTTTCCCAAATGTTGAGAAAACAATTAAGAATTTCGAAACTTTTGGAAAAATATTTCTATATGAAAACGTGTTTAAATAAAAAAAAAAAGAAAAAGGAAAAAAAATAAACATCATTGTAAATGCTATACTCAGAATCTAAGATTAATGCTATTTCCAAAATGATTAAAAAAATCCCGTATAATAATTTGAGAATTGATTTTAAGAATAATATGATTCTATTAAAATTTTTTTTTAATCCATGAAAATATTCGACTCTACCTACAATTCAATAATTTATACATTTTTTGATCATCGAATTTACTAATTAAGATAAAAACGTTAAGGTCCGGTGTAAATTAATTCACATATTTATATACACAATATAATGTACAAAACATTAAAATTCAATTTCAACACATTCGAATTTAATTAGACCATACTTTTGCCGGGAAACAAATAATTAATTAACACCAGTACAAGGTAAAATTATTGTCACGACATTTACGATAACCTCTGACGGTTTTAATCGTGCACGAACTATATGAACAACAATTGATAGTTTGTTAACACAAGGTATAAAAGATAATATTTTTAAAAGAAGCCAAGGATTACCGTTCAACAGGCACGGAATTACACGAACAATCGGATATCGTCGAGTGGCAACGACGACGTATTTCATGATGTACTAGCTTAATCGGTATCAGCTCAATATTTATGAGGATAACGACTAAGCGCACAAAAAAAAAAAAAAAAAAAACAGGCATACATAACTAGGGACCGGAATTATACGCACTAAAAATATTTAAAATATGCATGCATTTAGCTGCTTATTTTTATTGAAATAGGTATGGTGTCTAAAATATGCAAAATATATTTAAGTAAAATACTCGACGTGGTTAGTCAAATAAAACAAGTTTAAAAACGTAGAAAAAAAAAAAAAAATTCAAAGCAATTTAAATACAATTCGTTTCAAATAAATAATTTAACTATTCACAAGTACTATTAACACAAATATAGTATTGAAATGCGCCTAATCTCTCTATAGCCTATAATATTGTATTTGATTAAATCAATTTAAAAAGATTTAAAAAGTTTTAAATTCATTAAACAATTAATTAGTTAGTCATTTGGTATGTATTTCCTATCTACATATAGTTTTTGTGCGTATTGTTTTCTTGAATAAGTATCCACTATTGGATTGAGTTAAAGAATACGTAATAGTATATAACATACACAGAGTGATTTTTTAAGTGTTTTAAACTCCTTTTTTGGTCGTAAACACGCAAAAATTTGGATTTTTTTTCAGAATGTTCAAGTCACTATAAAAACCATGTTTTCCACAACTCTTTTTTCAAATGGCATCTCCGTATTAACTATGGAATTTTATACAGATAATTTTTCAGCGAATTTTGATAGATTGAAATCAAAATGCGGACGAGTAATTTATACTTTACAATATTGCGAATTAATTAGGGGTTAGCCCGTAAAATCATGTATTCATAATAAATACGCAATACGTTGGTAACGAAAATTAAGTCTAAGACAATATTATTCTCAATATTTGAATTAGAATAATTAAAAAACTATTGGTCCGATTTTTATTTTAATACATTAGAATCGCAGAAAAATTATCTAAATAAAATTCCTTAATAAAAATAAAGGGGTGTCATTTGAAAAAAAAAAATGTTTTTATCACCACAGGGCATTCTCAAAGTGATATAAAAAAAAAGAGTTATAGAAAAACAAAGTTCTTATAGTGAATTCAACATTTCGAAAAAGATTCAAATTTTTGTATTTAATGGCCAAAAAAAGGGGTGGACACGCATAAGAAATCACTCTGTATATAATCAGATGAGGCTGAATTTACGAACGCGTTAACTGTTATTTAAAATGCACCGATTTTTCAATTTTTTTTTTTCTAACGAAAGCCTATTGGAATTCACATTAGGAAAATTTGAAAAAACATTTTCCTTAAGGGAAAAGATATCATTTTGGCCTCTCCAGATATGCAAAACATATTAGAAGTCTAAATTAAAATGAAAGCAAGATATAGAATGAAAAACATAAGATTCATCTTCTATATAAAACTAAACAATTTCATTGCCTTTATAAATATTTGTGTTTATCAGATTTTGATTATTATAGTATTCTGAAAATGAAATCATTGTTGAGTTTACCATGATTAATCGGATGTTTAAGACAAAGTTCAGTGGGTTTAATATTAAAAACAACATTTCATATTTATTCAGTGGTGGCAAAAAAATTAAATTTGTACATTTTATGAAAATAAAAAAAGTATTTTTGACTGTATCAACAAATATTACTACGTGTGAAAGAGCAATTCGATGTTTGAAACGATTGAAAAGTTATTCAAAAATTAGCATGGGCCAAGAACGTTTAAGCAGCTTGGGAGGGAAAAGTTTATTTAAAACATAATTATTTAACAGCACAAGTGCAAAAATGTACTTCTAAACAATAAAATTATCTAATTATAAAACTCGACAATTGTAAACAAACAATTAGGTACATTAGAATACCTTCTTCTTCCCCTAGTTTTAGAAAATTAATAATCTTGCCCCTTCCTAAATTTTCACCCAGTTACACCACTGATTTAAGCTCATTACCATTTACATTGGAAATAGATAAATCGTGTCTAAATATTTTCTCCGTGGATGAAAACAATTATTATTATTTTCGTCTGTAATTTTTAACTTGTATAAAAACTGAAATATACACCTGCAGACGTAGACAGTTATTGCATAAACTCACACTGAAGAAATAAAATAAATCGACGTGTTTTACATTTGAGGACTAATCTTTTATAACCAATGCCCATCTAAAAGCGAGATACAACCCTAGGGATTCCGGGGTCTGGGGTGGAGCCCCATCAATATTTGAAAATGGTTAAATGTACCTATAATACGTATAATAATTTAAATTTCAAATTTTCAAATATGCAACATCAAATCTAGCCCACCGACTCCCTTGGCTGTGTTTGAAATGTATATTCAGTAACTATTCAATAAAAATATGTAAATTTATACCTTAAATTTGCGGCCCCATACATAAGCAATAACTAATCTAAAAAGCAGTATTTCAAAATGTTAGATGTCGATCAGGAGTAATGTATTTTGTAAAATATAAATTCATTCACCGTGTGATATTTGATAAATATCTTTAAACACTTGAAATTTAGAATAATAATGAATTATAATAAATAGTACGACTTTAAACTAACAAATTATTCTGAAAGAATGCGAGTACGTTTGTTTTGATAAAACGGAAACGGTTTCGCAGGTAATCATCGACATGGAAGTAACACACATACGAAAGAATTTACTTAAATTTTATAAATATTTGACAATAGATAACAAGAATAAAATTATAAAAAAAACGGTGAGCTACGTTACACTCGAATAAAAATTGCAATAGTAATATAACATGATTTCACAAAAAAAAAAAATAAATAAATATGTTGACGAAAATAAGAGTTTATGTCGATAAAAATGAATAGTGTTTGTTTACATTACAAGAATAAAATTACTCACTCACTTTTATGTTTTATATTTATATGTGCATTAGTAATAATTCAAAATTACTAAAACAGTATCTATTTATCGATTTATTTTTCAGATAATTTCACAAACAAATTTATTTCACATACATTATCAAACAAAAACAAAGACATAATTTTAATTTAAGCATGATTTAATCTACTTTCGCTATTTCAGTTGAACCCTGTAATTCGTTTAAATATAATAATTGATCAAATCAAAAATTACATGAATAAAACTGGGATATGAGTAACAGAGTACAACGCTGTTTAATACACTTAATTTTAATATTTTAAATGTTTAGATAAAATAGTTAAGTGGCGCAGACTTACTTATATATTTTTTGGAATGTACCTATATAGTTATTATACTATTGCAATAACACAAACCGTATACTTATCTTTATCTCGAGTACCTGGGTACTTGTTTTTGTGAAGTGACACATTGCATAAACTATAAAAGGAATAACGAACAAAAAACATGCAAAAAAACATTGTGGAGATTGTACGATGGAAAAAACTCATATTACACAAAGTAATTTGAACTCTTTTAGTATACGCATATAAAGGTTGTCGTGCATAATGACGAATAAAAATAATTAAATAGATGATTAATTTTTTATCAAACTAATTGTCATCTGGGTTTTAATTGTCCCATCTCTTTTGCAGAGACAAATATTGTGAAATGGCCTTATTAGAATACCAATTAATCTGAACAAAAAAGCAGATATGGAATTACAAATAATAATAATAATAATAAAAGAAAAATAATTTCCAGAAACGAATACGTCTCGGAATATACTCGCGTGAATTATATAGGAGTCGATATTTAATTACAAAAATGAACTTTACTGACGATCTGTTAATGCCTTTTTTTTTGGAGGGGGGGCTAACCGTATTTTGATAAATTCCGTTACTAACGCTTTAACCGATCATTTATTTTTATTTGATAGGAGTATTTATGTTAGTTCTTACGTCATATACAATTGAAACATTTTTCGTTTATTTATAAAAGACGTTAAGTAACGGAATAAACCTCACTCATTAATTTCTCATATTTTCTGTAATTAATTATTTGAAAATAATTAAGTTTATAATAATCTAAAAGGGATTAGAATTGACTATTAATACCTATCAAGTCAAAATAATTTTTAAGTGTTACTCTAATGGTAAATAAGTAAAATACAAACTTCTAGATATAATTAAATTAGTTTTAGTTTTTACTGATTCTATACGACAGGAAGTCCCATCCATAGTTCATTATAATAAGTTATAAATTAGTTACAATATATATATTAAACGAAGGGTTAAAATGTATAAATTATATTCGAATGATTTGTTTAAACAAATAATATTCTCAATTAATTTGAACGAGGAACTACGTCGTTTTTCAGTTAAATGTAATTTATGTGATTTTTTCTTTCCGTGTGAAATTATTATACTTTTTGGACATAGTCCATTTTCATAAATACCCAATTGAAACAGTACGTTTAGGTACATTAATTACACCGTTAAAAAAATAATTTATATCACGTTGAAAGACACTAACCGTGCGTTCTTTTTCGTAGTTATTAAATCTACAATTCACACGACTTTACGTATTCATGACGTATTTGTTATTCTAGAAGTGATTTTTTTTCCCTTCTCAATCCCCGTGTACGTTATGTTTAATTTTTAGCTCAAACTAATAATTATTATTATTCTAATCGGATATTATTTTCACTGCGTATTTTCTCGCTGCAATAGAGAAGAAAACGTTTTAGAGTCTAAAAGACAAGAATCAGATTTAATTTAATCGATAAATAAAATGATCTATTAATTTTTATTATTCATCATTACGTCTGATATGGGCGTTACTTTGTGTAAAATATTTATTTATTATTATTTTTTTTTAACCCTGTAATCGATTGGCCGTGCACAATTATTATTAAACTGCAGCAGTACACTTCACGTTTACAACTACTCCATCGCCGACGCCGTCGAAACGTTTTATTACGCCCATTGTTAACGAACCTCGCGCGTATATTATACTATAACTACTACTATTACGTCTATCCTAGTGGGGTAATCATCGCCCGAGCGTTTGCAACAATAATGCATTATACGCACTACTTGTGTGTGAGTGTGTGTGTGTGTGTATCGTCCTACAATTAAAACATCACACGGTCAACACCAGTCCCCCCCGAATACACGGCGTTTCCGTTAATTGATTTTTTATGCGCGCGTTTCACGTAGTGCAGTCACATACTAACATAATAATAATAATAATAATATTACACATTTATAATAATAATAATAACAATATAATATGGTAGTCATACGTTCGGAAATATTATAACTAGGGCTGTGAATTTGAAGAAAAGTGCATTTTTTTTTTTTTTTTTTTGGTAATTGTGAAACATAACTTTGTAAGTACATAATTTAAATTATGTAATAACGAATCAATGTATGAAACTTTTATTTTGCATTTTTTGACGTTTTTAATTTTTTAGGTCATTTTTTTGCATTTTTAAGTCATATTTTCTTTTTTTAGTTCATTATTCAGTATTTTTAATTAAATTTCGTCAAATAACATCTTTCGAAAACCTTTTTTTGTTTTATACAGGCTGTATATACGTCAAATTAAAAAAAAAAAAAAAAAATTTTAAATGTTTCTGATGAATAAAATTCAAATTCAATTAATAATTTTATTTATTTTTTTATTAAATGAACATATTTTTAAGCATGTATAATTCAGTTTACTAATGTAGTAATGTATATAATAGCCTATAATATCAATATAAATATAAAAGTTAAATTAAAACAATTTTAAGTGCATTTTATATTATAATTTTTGGCATTTTATATTGCATTTTAAATGCATATTTCATTGCATTATTTTGACATTTTTAATGCATTTTATAAGGATTTTTAGTGCATTGAATTCACAGCCCTAATTATAACGCTTGTAAATTATACTCAATGAAATTTTAATAAGCACGCGATAGCCGACAAATACAATAATAATAAAACAATAATCAGGGGGTCGGATGTTATTGTATTTGCGACTTTTTTTTTTCTATTTCTTGGTTTTGTTGCTAAGTAAGTTTTAAACTTGTTTCATACAAGTACGAATAAAAATCTAGAAGTATTTAATGCAACTTTTTTTTGCAATTATTGGCATTTTTTTAATTCAATAGCAATTTTGCTTATTTTCTTCATTTATAATGCAATTTTTGATACTATTCAGTGTTACTTACATAATTAAGTTATTTCAAACTTTGTAATGATCATGCGCGGGAATGTCTGGCTGTCATGTATTGTTTTTAAAAATAAAGCTCCGAATATATACAATTTCCGCCTCAGCCAATCATAATTCGTTGGGACACGTGGAAAAAATAAATACTTTATGAAGTTTATTATGCATAAATTATTTAATGATTTATAATAAAAAAAAAATATAAATAACTTGAAAATCTTTTATCGTGCAGTGCAATAATTTTTAATAGACAAAAAAAAAAATTAGTTTAATAATAATTTTAAGTACAACTTTTAAGTATTTTTTACTGCGATAACGCAATCGATTTTTAATCTTTTTAGCAGGGCAATAACTTCCGAGCCCTAATAATAATAATAATAATAATAATAACAATAATATTATTTACACCACCGATCGTGTGTGGTACTCGAGCGACTATCATCACCACAATGACAGCAGCAAGCGATTGACTATGAAATGCATTATGCTGACACACCGAGTGCAACAGACCACATAATACATAATATATCCATAAACCGTATTAAAATGGCCAAACATGTACCGCGGGTAGGTGGTAGTGGGCAGTAGGTAAGGTGTAATTATACGTAATAATAATAACACGCGAATATATAGATGCGCGTGCAAAACTGGATCGATAGCGCGCGTTTAGCGTCGTCGACGAAAACGAACGGAATTTTTGCCAACCGGTTTTCGCGGCGATGAAAATACGGCACGCGGTCGGATCAGACCCGGAATTTTGAGAATAGAAGAAAAAAAAAAAAGTAACAGACCTTCGTCGTCGTCGTCATCATCATCGATTATTTCACACACGGCGTATATAATATAAAATGTATGTTATAAATAATTCATTAAAACGAAAACACGTTTGCCGGCCGGCCGGTCGCTCGCCCGTATGAGAATGAACCCGGGGGAGGGGAAGACCTGCTTCCATACATGACGTATAACATTTAATACCGTTTTTTGTTTTTTGTTTTTTTTTAATACCACATTATTTCGTGCTCGTTTTAAAGAGTGCCTTAGAAATGAAAAAAAAAAAAAGAAACCGAGAATGATAACATAATGTTTTTATTGCCCAGTCGTAAGAACACGGAGTAAAATAATTGTGAGTGCAAACAGGTGGTGGTGGTGGTGGTGGTACCGGTGTGACCCGCAGGACGAATATTATTTAAATGTGTACACACACAAGGCAGCGGCGAAAGAGGTGGGGAGAAGACGGCGTGGTTCAATGTCGACGGTCATTATTGAGTCTGTACGCAATATAATCTCGTACACATAATACAGGCATAGGTATACATTATTTTATTTATATTATGGTATAATAAAATATATATATATATATATATATTACGTGTAAACCCCGTTAATCCGATGCAGGCCAAAGGTCCGTACATCTACTTTACGCGATTTATCGATATCAATAGACGTTTCTTTTTTTCGTATTCTCATTTTTTTTTTTTTTTATCAAAAAGATTGCGACTGCCGATGGAACTCGAAAAAGAGTTTAAGTTTACGACCTCCGCGTTCTATTGACTCTTTGGAGTACGCACGCGCAGTTCGTACACTACACGTTATTAGAATATTATAATATATTATAATACAACTATTATAGAAAAGTATTGCCGTACACACACACACACACACAGGTAATATATACATTTTGCGTTGTACTCGTCGTTTTCGCAGTCACGAGCGGCACGCTTCTGATTACACGTACACAACATACGCTACTATTATTATGTCGTATAATTTATATTATACTCTGAGGCCGCGTTTAAGTATACACACACACACACACACACACATTCAATATTATAGCCACGCGGTGTCTATATAATACACGTCGAAAGGTGCGGGCAGCAATGGCTGGCAACTACAACACTGATGATATACGCGCACTCTCAATAGTAAATAAATATCGAGCGAAAAATAATAATAAAATGAAATTGCATTCAAGGTCGATTCGCGCGAACGATTTCGGTTCTATTGTATATGAAGTTTGTTGCTGTGCTGCACGTACTTACCTACCTATAATGTAATACGCGTTGAGGTGATAGTAAGAAGGAACCGGCGGCGCGTACGCGCAGCATGCGGTAACAACGTAGCTTAACCTATATTTTACCGAATGTAAAGCGCGTTATTTCATTTCGTTTTCAGGTAAAAAAAACATTAAAAAATAAACACATTTGTATTCATGACCGATAAAAATTAAAATTCATAGAGTAATATTTCGCCTGAATACAAAAAACGTGCCAGATACTCACAGGACATACTCGAAGGTGATAAAAAATATTAACGATATTTTAGCGTTACTTTTAAAAAAGAAATAATATTACAAAATACAAAAAGTGTCATCAAAAATCGATTGTAATTCTACGCAATGAAAAAGACTTTTATCAATACAAATTTCGATATTTACAGTGTCCTTTTATTCCATAAATTGTTTTTGTACTTACCAAAAAAATGTTTAAGTATAAACAATAATTATATTATGATGACCGTAATTCGTATATTAACGCCGTATAATGGTGTTGAAATTGTTTGTCCGTGTAAGGTAGTAACCGATTTAATTTTTCAGAACAGTATAAAATATAAACGCATGCAAAACACATGTCTCGTCAACCCCTTTGTACACTGCAGTGATAAAAAAAAAAAAAAAAAAAACAAAAGTACCCTTTAACTCTCAAAATATTATTTTTCCTTCACGAGTTGTTATTTGATATGACACAGCTCTACGTGTAGGTAAACTTTAATACATTTAAACATATCACTGATAGTCCACGCACTACACGGCAAATCAGATATGCAGAGCAAACGAAAAACTCGATTTTAATTAATTTAATTCTAAAAACGTTTTGAACGTACGTAATATAATATATCCAGGTCGTCAGCGTAAATGTATAAAACCAACTCGTAGGCCAATCACTATATAAAATATTAATTTGTGCTTCTGTACAGATTAAAAATTTCAATGAACTGGAAAATGGTTATAAAAGGTGGTCATTAAAAGTAAGTGGAGGAGAGGTAATTCCGATAAAAAAAAAAAAAAAAAACCGTTTTAACAATCAAAGTAAATCGCTACCATATTGCGATGCCGCTTTGTAGTGGATATTATATAATACTGCATGTACTATATTGTTATTTACTATAACTTGGGTTCGGTTGATTTTATTAGTGTTATTTTTTTTTTTATAAATGTCTATCGTGAAAGTCTATATAGTGATGAGTTGTCAATCTATTTACACACACACACACATATATACATATAAATTTTAAAATTATGTTTAAGCTCGTGCATGAACTTCGACAACTGGCGCCAATTTATTTACCCGAGTAACCGGTTCTTTCATTTCCAGTGAACCGTCACACTACTAGAGATCATGATCATATAACAGCAACACTATTATTATCGCTTCAATATTAAAACCGCTAAACTTTATAACTCTACGAGCGTATAATTATTATATTTTCAAGAACTGCACACACATTATTAAATTTGCCATTGTTTTTTTTTTTTTTTTTTTTTTTACATCGAATTATTTAGTCAAAAAAAAAAAAAAAAAAAATACTAATCCCGAGAATATAAAAAACAACTTGTTAAAAAATAATACAAAAATGACATACCCGTTTATAACAACTACACCAATTATTTAAAACAAGTATAAAATATATTTTAGCTATTGGGTAATAAAAATATATCGAATATTACGATAATTTATATGCAACTATAAAAAACATAATATATGTTCTAAAAATCAACTGACAATAATTATTCATATTGGATATTTATGATGAAAACGAGTTATGTCTCTAATTTTAGTTTTTCCACAACTTATCGGTTAATTAATATTTAGGATATTAATTAAGAATAAAGACAAATTAGTATTTTCAAATCAATGCGTACAGACAGTTATCATTATGACGTGTATAGTGTATATATATTTATTGTACATAAGTATATTATTTGAATAGAAAATTAAAATAAATTAATCAAACAAACTAAAAGATAAGGAAACTAAGTAATCCATTTTCTTTTAATCATTTCTATTGTATTAAAAGAGCTGTACACATTTATACTACATGTTATAATACTGCTGACTGTTGTTTTAATTAAAAATCATATTTATAAAATAATTAAAACCGTAATTTAACACATTAAGCATAGCCTTCTATTTTATATCTTGAAAAATAATTCTTCTAAATTTTGATTTGATAGTTTTCTTTTAAACTGGGCTCATTGAATATACTCAAATTATTATTTGTTTAAATTACACATAATCATCAAAGTTCAAATATTTCTATAATACCTAATTAATGTATTTAGCTCCTCGTCATACCTAACTAACATCATTATATTTGAGGTTCTATATTTACATAAACATCAATTTTAATTGAAATTCGACCTTGCTTTAACCGAAATAATTAAAAAAAACATTCTGCTACAAACATGAATTGCAATATAAATGATAAAAACCTACAATAATTACACTGTAATAATATTATTAATCAGCTTTTTATTTAAAATAAAATAAGAAATAATTGTGTTCACTAAAACGTTTAAAATATAAATATATAAAAATGCAAATTCAAAGATAACGAAGATTTCATAAAAAAAAAACTTTATTATACATTATGTAGAACTGTTATATAGATTATCAGTCAATCATTTCATTAATAACGTTCAATTCCGAAGAAAAACTAAACAGTTAACCAAAAATATGTACATACATAATAGATAGAAAGAATACACTGTATTAGTTTTTATTTTATAATTTAATTCTTCTACAAATTATCAGAGATAATTAAATGTTCACAATTGGCACAATTAAAATGTTAACAAAAAAATAAATAAATAAATAAATAAAAAAAATGATCTAATTTGTTAGAGAATTGTTTTGTTTTGTACGCATTATTTGCATAACTATAGTTTATTTTATCCCATAAAACTTGGATGTACAACATCAATAAAGGTTATTGACAATAATTTCAAAATATCATTGAAACTCAATCAAAAGATCATATTTAAAAACAATATTTATTTAATATAAAGTATTATTATGGAAATGCATTCAGATTTTTTTATAGGCTATTAAAATTTAAAATAGTTTAACAAAGCTCGTCATTAAAGGTATAATCATATAATTTTGTTAAATGTATGTTACATAACACCTATAAGTACCTGTAATATTTAATTTACAATTTTTGAATATAAAATTAACACTAATGATTATTTATTTCTAAAAATAGTACTGAAGTTTGAAAGAAGTACACTGAATATTAATAAAGCAATTTGGGATTGCAAAATTATACAATAGTTTAAATTAACGTATAGTATCAATAAACAAAAATCATCAAAGCTTAATTAAATTTTATCTTTTCAGACAACCTCGGAATTACAAAATGTGACTTATTGATAAAAACATAGGTTGTTAGATTAATTTTTAACAATTCCTAATAATAATAATAATATTTAACACAGGAAACAACTTTTTCCTGACATAAAAATGTCAGGAAAAAAAGTGGTCATTGAGAAAAATATGTTTCCTTACTCATTAATGATATTATTGTGCTGTTTGATTTTAATAATAATCTTAATTTTAATAATAAATAGGTAATGATTATTTAAGATAGTATATTTATTCTAATTAATAATGTTAAACTGTTCCAACTTTATCGATTATTATTTAGTAATAACATTTAATTCACTGATTGAAGTAAAAATAATAAATAAAATTCTTACTTATACACTTTGCACTCATAAACATTGTGTTATTTAATCATAAAAAGAAATCGTTTGGAAAAACATTTTTAAACTTTGATTGTACCTAAATCTTTTAAAATATAATATATTCTATACTTTGCACACGCTGCGAGATGAAATTATAGTTGGAAAAATATTATTTTAGTGTATTTACTGTCCTTACTACGAGCAAAACATCGCTATGGACACATGAATAATAATCGAACCGTCCAACCCAAAATTGAGAAAAATTAGTTTAGGAATACTTTAATTTTGTATTTTACCAAGCAGAGTTCCTCACTCGAGGTACCTGTTGTACTTTTTATCTAATTTAATAATTTGACACTAAGTAATGAGTAAACTAGAATGATCGAAAAGCAACGATAGGTAAACGAAATATAGAACGCAATACCAAACTTTTGGAGAAACGATTCTCGTACTTTAATAGTTCTAAGTACCAACATTTTAATCATCTTAACAAATAATTAAATTAATGACAGCTGTGCTGGTTAAGTAAAACATTTGTACACGAACAAAATATGAAGTTCTGAAATACTTATAGTATATTGGATTATTAAACGGTTGATTTAGTTATTACAGTAAATAATTTATTGATTAAGATAATATATATATATATATATATATATAAAAAATTTTATCATATATTTTCATGTAAATATGTGATAAGGAAAACACGAAAATTAGCTGTGTAAAGACAATAAACACCATTTTAAAAAGGAACTATACACTACAATTTAAAATAATAAGAATAATTTGAAAAATTAAACTTTACAACAAATAGGAATAATTATGAATTCCTCGGTCTTTAAAATGTTAAATATATACTGTAATTTTGTACACACTTATAAAAAATGGTTCTCGTTTAGGATACGTAATAGCATATTTGAAAAATAATGATTTAAATGAATTTCTTTTGATGACGCCTAGTTAGTTATGGTTTTATAATATAAATTCAACTAAAATGTTTATATATATATTTCAATACAGTCATTTAAATAAATAGAAACGATTACAGTAGATATTACTGTCCATATAAGAGTAAAATAATGTCGTCTGTTTTAGTCTACATATTATTCATAAATGAATACTAGATAAGATATTTTTCTGAATTGATGTTTAAATATTAAACAGATTAAACAATAATATGACGTCGTCTAACAGTAATTATTTATAACTATGACGTACACAATTAGTATAATATTTTTAAATATTATAAAATACTTTCCTTACATTCCAGGAAGTTGCAGTATGATTAATTGTCGTATGTAAAACATTATAATATTATATTCGTGTTATTATACATCAATTTGGATAACCATAAATCGATGTTGTTCTGTTCTAGGGCAATATAGGATATTATATAAACACACACACACACACACACAAATATACAAAATGAGAATACTCAATTATTTTATGAAGACAGTTTACATGTTAACTATTGTGATACCGAAATATTATACTATTAAATAATGTATTGTTCGTCCTAGAGAATAAATGTTTCAAACAATATTATTAATGATCAAATATTAAAACTACTTTGGTATAAATATGAATTAGAATTAAACGTATAAACTTAAATATTATATATTTATTTTTTGTTCGACCTTTGTAATGATTATCATCGTTAGCATAATTAATGTACTCTACGTTAATTAATAGAAGTGATAAAAAAAACCGTAATTTTTAACTATCACCTATTGAAATAATTAATCACAGATGTGGTATAATATTTTACATCTAAATTATAAACATTATTTTTTATGAGAAAGTGTGAATAATTTGAACAATTTTTTTCCTCTCTAATACCAAAAAATTATTTTATGAAATTCATATCATACATCGTCATGAGAGTTCATATTTTATTAACAGTCGATTAACACTATTATTAGGTGTTGGCATGTTCAGTAAGCACACATAATATTAAAAATACGAAAATGTATTATACTTTCAATATTGTAACAATATGTTACTGAATAATTCTATCTTACATAAATCATTTATTATGAACAAAAAAAAAAAAAAAAAATAGACAGATAATTAGCCAAGTGTTGATAAATCAGAAAATGAATGCATATCACAGACCAATTTTAAAATAATATAACACGATAAACCGAGATTATTACAATTTTAATTGTATTATTATTTTTTAATTCAATAAATGTAAATTTTATAAGGAACTAAATACCTAATTAAAATCGAGAATAAAAGGCACAGAAAACAGTTGTCGTAAAAATATGTATTTTGCTAAGTAAAATAATATCGCATGTCTTTAGAACTACTGCACGGTATAGCAACAATTTAATAAAAACTGCTTGATCCATATTTATTTACTAAGTTTATAAGACTTCAAAAAATAGATTGTCCGTGAGTGGATCTCATAAGTTTGGCATTAATTAAAAGATTAAAGGGACCCGTATGATAATCGAAAGTTATTCTTATTATACTTTAATCAAAGCAGAGACAAATAACAGTATTACGTTGTAAGAGTAGCTCACGTACTATAAAACTAATAAAATAATAACTATGTGTAATATTAAGCCAGTTAAAACGTTTTCGTCGAGTACGCAAAATCATTTTAATATGATCTTATTCTTTTTAACTATTAATAATTAGAGATAAGTAATGTTTTAAATATTATTATTATTGTAGCTCTCATATAATGAAATAAATAAAAAAAAACAATTTGATCAATTTTCAAACTACCTTGCGATCAGAAGTATAATATTAATAATAATAATTGTAAAATATTTATTACGTATGTTGTAATAATATTTAACGCATCTTATGATTATAAAATTATTGTAAACAACGAGACGTAGATGAGACGTAGATCTCGTGTGGAACGTTGAAGAAACCTTGATATTATTAGCGAAAAATTCTTAATAAAACTAAAATTACAAACAGGAAAAAAAAAAATCAAACCGAGGAGAAAATCATGTTCAATTGCACACCACACCACACTTCTACGAACACAAAAAAAAAAAAAAAAAATCATGACGATAATATTTATCTCTGCCAAACGATTACCGCCCGACACTGACGGTCACACGCGCGTCCCCCCACCATTTATAACTGCAATTGTGTGTACAGTCATAGACGTCACCGCCATCACGCACAATGTTCATATATTATGGCATTATGCTATTACAGAATCTGACCTAGTGTTATTTTTTTTCCATTATATTATATTCTTATGTTTTTGTCGTTCATTTTCGCGCGGCGCTACAAGTATTTTATTATTTATTTTTGTCGTACCAACCGAATAAGCTATTGAATACGAAATAAAGCAATATGGTAATAACACAATAATAATAACAATAATAATAATAATAATAATAATAGAACATACATTGTTGAGCAGCCAGCGTGGAGGCGGGAAGAACGACGCATTGAAGGAGAAATAATAATGACGACGACGACGACGACGACGACGACTAGTACTACTACTACTACTACCAAGGTACGGACGAAATGGGAAAAAGTCATATTCTCTAGTTAACCGGTTTTTGTGCTCGCGGAGACGGGATCATTTTTTTTTTTATTTATATATTATATATATGTAGTACATTTTTTTTTCTCCTACATCCAAACAATGACGGGCGAGTAGCCCCCCTCGACCGACGCCACACAACCACCGTATAGCCGGCGGCGGCACTACGGCAGTCTTCGATAAACCGGTCCACCGCGGTTGGTCCGTCCGCATTTGTTGTGTATGCAGTCGCCGCGTGTGTGCAACATACGTAACAATAATAATAGTAAAAATAATTATAATAATAATAATAATTCTAACAATAAATGTATCGGTAAAACGCGGACGACGACGACGACGACACGTAGTTGGTTACATATTATTATTATTTTTATTATTATTGCATATCGCAGAACAGTTGGGGCAATAATAATATTATATTCTCCCACTTCGTCGTTTTATTGAAAATGAAATTATTTTCGTTCAAAAGACACGGCGGAACGGTTTGAATGTTTTTTTTTTACACACAACTCCGAGCCGAGAATATCTATTAGCAGTCCCTGTCAACCTTTTTGGGTCCACGGCTCCCATACAAACATTTAAAATAAACAAATTTTTACATTATTTTAATCTAACTTTATTGAATGATAAACGTGCAATATTATTAATATTTAATTTTTTACAATTAAAATTTTTAGTTTCTACTGCGAACTCCCTTGATGATAACACCGACGACGCACAGGTTGAAAACCACTGATCTATAGTATTAATTACAGTATTTTTACTGCACACATCCTCCTCCCTATTTTCAGTAACACGGATGTGGACCAAACATCGTTTCTCAAACCTACCGCGACAGTTTTATTTTTACAAACCACTCGGTCATCTATTCAACGACGACGTGTGAATACGACGCGGCGCGCGGCGCACATCGATTTTGTTTTATTATTTATTTAGCGTGCGATAAAAATATGTGTTATATAATTATTATTATAATACATTGCTGCAATTCAGCAATGTTATTATTCATAACCGTTTTCACAGTTTTCGTTTTACAGTGAGCTGGCGCCGTCCGGGTTTGATAAATACGAGTTGAAAATCATTTTCTGGGTGGTCAATGTTTTATAAACATTTTTCGATTTTGAATATAATTACAGTGATTACATCTATCGTGTGAAGAACCGAAATAAAACCCGACGACAAAACAAAGATAATATTTGTAATAATACTTGATTAATCAAATCCAATTCAATAGAACGTTTTTTATTATATGTGAATTTGCTGCGTATTATAATAATTGGTAAGTGCGTTAGGGTATATTGTAGACATTTAATCTTAGTTAATTCATTCTTTTCAAATATTTATTTCGAACTTTCAGAAATATAGAAAGTTTAAAAATGCTGTCAACGAGGTAAATTTGACCGTTTGTCTATGTTTTTAATTTAACTTTATGCGTAAAATATACAGCAATATAATAATAATATTATATGTGAGTTGTCGCATTCGATGAAATATGACAACTTACATTCGATATATATATGACGTCGATTCACTGTATGTTTCCGGCCAATAAAAACAACGAACAAAACAAAAAACAAAAAAAAACCGCAAAATCGTTTACGTGATCCGAATTTGATTAAGGTGGTAACGTGCAGGCCCCATCAATATGTTTTCCTAAGAGTACTAACAAGGCAGTACACAGCAATGCTATGTTTATTTTTAAAAAACAAACGTTATTATGTCGGTTAAATTGTCTGCGATATAAAATGACGCAATACGTGCTCGTCGCTTAATTGGATACGTACCGTATTGCACGTTTTGGTACTCATTGAATTCACGAGGCATATAAAACACAATCAGTTAACTACCTACTAGGTTATTAAAATAGTGGACTCGTAATTCATCTCACATGACGTCAGATGCCAATATTCGAAAATCGTATATTATTAGATTTATTCAAATAGAATTATTACTATACACTTAATAACACAGCAATATTTCTTGAAGTCGCGCTTCTTATGTCTTAAAATATTTGTATTAAATATAAATGATATACCTGAACGTGTTTATGTTCAAACATAATAATAACCATTGATCAATAAAATTTATGTACATAAAGAAATATTTGAAATTTTAAAATTACCATATATATATATATATTTTTAAACAAACATTATCTTCATTTAAACTGCATTGTTTACACATTTAATGCATACAATATAAAAGTAGATTATAATAATATATTTTAAGTACATGATTTTCGTAATATTCAACAAACTACCTATTACTACGTTTGAAAAAAATAATGAGCATTTGAAATAACATGTACATTCTTTACTATTCTCCAATAATTAGCTAAAATGTGTATTATTTATGTACACCTAATATCTTTACGTTTTATAAAATAAGTAACGTTGATAAATTGAATGAAACGAAAATAAACAAATGTAATAGGCATACCTAATAATATAACAACATGTAATTTAACTGAAAAAAAAAAAAATTAACATCCCACAATATAATGAAATATATGAAAAAAATTTAAATCCTGAGCGAAGCGAAGAAGCTAGTGTTTTAACGATAATGTTTATTTTTTAATTATTTATTAGTATTATTATTATTTTTATTTTTTGTGTATGTACTGACACATTTTCATATAGAAATACTTGTTCAAAAGTTTCGACCAGCAACTTTTTGTAACCGAATTTCTCTCTAGATGGTTCTTTAGGCAGATTATTTTACAAATTTCTTAATTGTTTTTACAAAATTTGAGAAAAACTGCCCTACATTTGAAAAAAAAAGACAGAAACTTTATTATTCTAAACTTTATAAATATTTAAAACATAGACTATAATATTATGTGGAATTATTTTGGCGCAAGGCAATTTAAAAAATCTGAAAAAAAGATTTGGACATTTTTCTGACACTCTTTTTCTCATCGACTTTTTTTAAAATTTTTAATAAAATTATAAAATTGTTTTTCTTCCGTTTCTTCATTTAATGGATGAAAACAAAGAAAAGTAAAGAAAAGATAATTCAATTATAGCAAAACAAAGATAAATAAATAAAGTGAAGTAAAGAAAGTTAAAGTAAAAAACAAATTAAGGATAAGTAAAGTATAATGGACAAGAAAGCCGGAATACTTCGCACCAAGAGTATTATTCACTCTTTGGGTCAGATACTCTTGGTGGGTGAGTTGAAAATGTCGATTATTGTTATTCTTTAAATTATTAAAATATTTCGCTCAAAATTGTATTATTGACGAAATGATTTATCGTTTCTTTAAAATTCAACATACCCACCAAGAGTATTTGACCAGAGAAGCGAAGAATACCCATGATGCGAAGTATTTCCTGCTTTTTTTATTTCTATTAATTGTTGTATTTGTACCAATTTTAATTCTTTGATAATGGCAATAAATTACAATGATACTGATTACTCAAAACTTCAAAACTTATATAATTGTCATTATTTACCTAACAATAAATACAAACAATTTGTTAATACGGATATTTATATCAAATTTTAAATTATAATGATTTTATTATCAACATAAAATGAATACCAGATCTACCTATAAAACAATATAAAATCCTACAAACTAACCTAATTATTAAAATAAAATAAATTTATCTTGGTTTTGATATTATGCAAAACGTTTTCATATTTTTATAATGACTTGAACGTTCAAATACATCTCTTGCCGACTCCTAACCTTTGAAATTTTATTTTGTATGATATACTAAAAATGTTTGATAATAAATATACTTCTAAAAATATATTTTATTAATTTTAATTGAATTTTCGTACCCGTGTTTATTATTTACACATTTCTGACTCAAAATTACTGGATACAAAAAGATCTTAATTGCACTTAAATATTTATACTAACTACGAGGCTATGAACACTTCAAAAATATTATTATGAAGAGTTAAATGATTTCCATCACTGCCCTAATGTTCGCAGCAATATAGGTTATAGTATAGTAATGTAAATTAAATAAATCAGTGAGCACAATAATATAATACAAATTACATAAGTATTCCGAAATTATTAAGGTAATTATTATGAAGTTATTTAAAATATTTTAATAACATTAAATTCGTAATGTAATCGCAAATTAAAAAAAAATATATATTCTATTAACAGAATAATTTATTACAATTTAATTATTCGTGAACATTACAGTGTTTTAAAATTTAATGCTCATACATAATTTTCTTCTTATCTATTTTTTATTTTATCTCTTAGCTCTTCCTTCAAATTTGACAACAATGATTTTAAAAGAAATGTAAATGTAAAAAGACTGAAAAAGCTTTTGTATACAATATTCAACCATCAAAACAATAAATTGAAAATTTAATGAAATGAATATTGAAAGAAATCAAAATAATTTTTTTGTACTAACAGTCATTTTACCTACAATTATAAATTAAAAACTAGGAAAAAACATTCATCTGTCCTATTTTCATGAACATTTCTTATATAGGTAGATAAAAAAAAGATACTGAAATTATTATGGTAAAAAATATTCAGGTACAAATCATAATTTAAATTTTAAATTTTAAAAGGTTTTGTTGGGAAAAAAAATCGTTATTTTATCAGAAAAAAACGCTTATATCTATACAAAAAAGCTGAGTAATGGTTTTTAAGATTTTTCAAGGCCACTAGACATGTAAATATATGGAGTAAGGTTGTATTACGTTATCAATATACCGAGAATTTAAAATTTTATTAGAAAAAAACAAAAATAATTCAAAAATTCTAATATTATCCAAAATTTCTCAAAAGTTTTTGAAATTTTTTATCAGTTTCTACTACACCGTTTATAATAAAGGTTGACAGTCTAAAGTTTCTAGCACAAATAGTTTTAAAATTTCAACTAAATAACTGAAATCGATTTTTTATTTTTCAATTTAAAATACAGAAAAAAAAAAAAATACTAAGTATAAATATTTAATCTAGAATAATTTCAAACAAAATTAATTTCAGTAATCTTATTGTAATAATAATAAAAAAAAGACTATCATAGAAACTATAAATTTGATCAGTTTTCGAAATAAATGTTGTACCTACTAAATTGGAATAGAAACAGTTATAATAATTTATGTTAGCCATCGACAAGGGAATTGATATTTTATTCATAAAGTGATTCCAAACAGTGTAAAACGAATGCATTGTAAGACAACGGATTACCTCGTACCTATTGTTTCATACACTTAAATAACTATTGATTGTGGAGATGCGATTATATTTAAAGAAAAATCAATTACTATTGATCTCAACTGAAAAAGTATTTCATCGAAGGTCAGCGGCATACGAAAACCACAACATTCTATTAAATCTAGGTGTTTAAAATAAAAAAAAAAACGAAATAGATAAACGTTATACTGACTGACAAAAAAAAAAAAAAAAAAAAATCAATAAAAGTACTTAAGAGATATTGAAACACATAAACATATCATGAATTACATATGTTAACGAGCGGATTGTTTTTGAAGCAGTAGGTATTTTGATTGATACATAAAGAACAATCTTATTGACCTAACATAAATATTACATTATCTACGTATTAATAAATTAAAACTATTAAATGTATATGCAAACATAACTTAATTGATATGTTTTTCACAATCAATTAAGAATTAATTCTTATATCATCAAAAAAAAACTTCTAGTTTGTTCCGCATAAAAAAAAAAATTAAAGAAAAAATAGTAAATAGGTACATGAATGATATTAATTTAGCAAAAGTCGCGATATCATAAATTTAGCTGAACTTTTCAGCTTATACCATATAAAATATAATCGATAGTGGAATTATTAAATTGGCAGAGACGCTTGTACTAATGTATACATAAAGGGAGTAATATAAAGTCAAATCCCTTCCGAAATTTTAAGAGAATGTGTGATTATGTACCTATAGCTGATGGATTCATTAACTTTCTTCTGTTGTGTAAAAGACAAATAAAGCGTGTTTACGCAACTGATAATAAATACTAAAATAAAATACTTGATCAGCATTTTTTTATTAACCATATCTTTTGTTAGTAATTAAAATAACTAATCACTCTGCATCTTTTTATAAAAGTAAAAGGGTTTAGATGGGATATCGCTGATTTTTTAAACGATAGGTATTCTAATGTTTTCTTTCAAATATCATTAAACAGAAAAAAAAAAAAAACGAATACTCTGATAGAAATACTTGAGACGTTTGATTCGAACAAAACCATTGTCGCCTGGTCAGAAATACAAAATTTTTTCGTCTCAGAGTTATGCATATCGTACAAACAATACACCATAATAATTAACAATAGTAATAGAACGATATGATAATAAATTATACACGATTATAATATTATTTCAAATACGAGCATTATAAATACTGATAAACGCAGTATCTAATATAAATATTGCGACACTGCGGCTTAACAAATACAACAGAGCAGTGAGAGAGTCGCCCCTAGACACACGGAGTACGTGTATTTTCCCCACTTAACGTCACATAGACGTTGATATAATGCGTAGTCGAGTGCGATAGGGGAATGACGGACGGCTCGTTTGATTATTAACACGGTCACCGCGCCGCCGGGATAATTCGTTACAATTTCGCCCGAAAATGTTTTGTTCGGTAACATTATTACTCTGCTCGAGATGATTAATATAGTTTTTTTACATAAACTATAACCCGCACATTTTTATGATATTTTTACACTAGTTTGATAAAAATCGGTTCGGTAGTTCGTTAGTTACACGTGAGTTACACTGTCGCTCGGCATCACCTTTTTTTTTAGATTCTGAGCATTTTTTTTTTTTTTTTTTCCCTGGATATTAAATAACAGATAATGAATTGCGAGTTCCGAAAGAATTTTACTACGTATATTAGTCTTTATCAGGGATAAATTAGAAAAACTAAAACACGTTGTTCTGGCCAAACGTGTTTTAACTAGCAGCTAAAAGTTGTTATTGACGACAAATTTGATTTTAATACGAGACGTATAAAAAAATAACTAACGTATTAACATTAAAATATTGCATATACTTATACAGCGTGACTAGAAAGTTCTATAAGCATAAAATATGTAATGGAATCGTATATCATGATAATACGCGACAAGTAAAAATAAATATAATTATGAACTTACAACGAAATTACACAAAAAAAAAAATACACGTTAGATTAATGTATATATATATATACAAGTGAATATTAAGACACGAAATTCACATTTTAAATTCAGAGTGGGGAAATATTTAGTTTTTTAATAAAGTAAGTACTTCTGGCTTGTGAATAATTTTGGAATAGTGAAAACATAATTTAATATTTAACATAGTAGCGCGATTTACAACTGTCTAAAAATAAATATAGGTTTTCAAAATGTTTAGTTCATTCAAATTTAATGACTGCTGTCTGGTTACTTTTCCTACTTCTATTTTAATTTACTTGTGTTCCACAGACATACCTTATCTAAATTAATAACTAGATACCTATTTTATTTTATTTTCTTTTACGAATATTTCAAAAATACTCATATCCCAGTAGGTTTCCACATATAGGTACCCATAAATATGCATTCACGTCTCTTCTTAAAACCCTTCTACTTAATAAACATGAACGTTAAATATATATATATATATATATAGTACGTGTACACAACAATACAAGTTATATAACAAGTTAATAAACCTATTATTTCGTTGCAAACATTTTCCAAGTTGGAATAACTTGAAGGTATTACTTTGTGGTGGTGTATTACCCACGAGGGAATATAAGTTCACCTATTCAAAGAAATAATAAATTTATAAACTAACAAACCATTAGAGCACAAATACAACTAGTGTTACAAGGCTAATTTTTGTACAAGGAATTCAATTATAAATGCAAAAAAAAATGTACTTACATCTTGTACTCATTTTTTTTCAGTACACATTTAAAATAGTAGTAATATCTGAATGTCATTTATTAATATAACAAAATGTAAACAAAATTTATGAAAGATACACGTTATAACACCACGGTTCATTCCCAACAAATAAGTTGATTCTGAAAAAAATGTTTGCCGACTTTTTTTAGTACTTATATTATTCATGAGAAAATCTTAGTCAGTTAAAATAATTACATGTTTAAATTACTGATAAATAAACATGCTTCAATAAGCAAAAGTAATGAAATAATTTTAAACAAATATTATTGCTAAATAAAAGGATACGTAATATGCGAGGTAATATGTAATGTAATATGATTTAAAACCAAAATTATTTTACCAGGATTTTATTTAAAAAACATGGTCGAGTTATAATAATAAGTATTTGAATGTATATTTAAAATAGAATAATAAATAATTTAAGTGTTCTATAATTATTATTCTAGTTATAAAATTGAATAGCAGTTGTATCTTTTTGTACTTATTTGTAATTTTTTTGTCACTAAACACACACCAATTTATACATACTCAGTAGAGCTCAATAGGTACTTTTACTTATACATCATACTTTTTAATGATAAAATTATCTATTAAATCAATTATTTTATTGTAACCCGAGTAAACCGAAATTTGCGCTTAATTCACTTTTTAATAATTGCTGATATTATATAATCTTAAGAAGAGGTCAGTGTCGTACCCGCCTAACCTAACCCACCCACTTAACAAGAAAATGGCAAATTCAATAAATTGAATGTCGTTTGCTTTATTTACCTTTATTGACCTATATCAAACTTAAAGGTATGTTATGAGCATTATACAATTGTTAAAGAGATTTGAGTTCCACAGATCATTTGTCGTTATTTTTTAAGAACAAGTAAATCATTTCTATAAAACATTAATGAAAATTCCAATAGTAATTTTGAGAACTAGAAAAATCGATAAAAAATATGTCGAATACAAGATTTATTCATTAATAAATTATAATCCACTTGAGTAATTAATATTGTGAACTCATGTATAAGTATAAATAAAGACATAATTTATACATTTACATTTGCCTATATTCTTTCTAATTTTAATTAGAAAGTCATTAACACACGGCATTAAGACAAAACGAGTTAAAATTGAAAAATAATTAATTTTATTGAACTGTTAAGCACAACTAGTAAATATCTGAAGTAGATGCGGTTGAATTCAATACGTTTTTCACTGTTTTCGTCTCAATAATAATTTATTTTGCGTATTTAAATGTGCATACATATTTTATGCGGCAAAACACGTTATAGCAAAAACATTAACTGGTAACACTTGGCCTATATTTCAATATTAAACGCGATTTCCAAAACTAAAATAACTACTTGTCGTCTGATACAATAAAAATTTACCTAGATTATAAAAAGTGATAACTGGTGGTGGAAATAATAAATATAGTGGTACTTATATAAAATATGGTAGTTTGTCCTTGACAAAAACTATTTTTATTATAATCGTTTGCTTTCCAATGATGGTAGGTATATAAAACCTACAATATATACATTATTGTATAAAAAATCTTATCATTCACTACCTGTTACGAACAGGTTTCGTTAAAACAACAATTGAAATTCGAAAACACTAAACACGTGGAATTCTGTTTCAGTTAAGTTACAATAATTATCTTACTTGACAACTCATTACTTACAATACATATTATTAAATCCAACAGGTAACGAAAACCATATTAAATATTATGTTGTTTGTATCTCGTTTACAAAATATAAAAAGAGTATTTATGCATAAGTAGCATTTCGGGTAGTACCTAAGTATATTTCTGCATACTATAAACTTTGTTTTCATGAAAACATCAATGATAATTATTACAAAATAACTTTCCGAAAAACAGGGCTCGTAAACGTTTTTATAACATTACTATTGTCGAAAAGCGATTAAAATAGCTAACGGAAAACGCAACGAAAAGCAGTAAACGTTAATTTTAAAATATCACTAAATAAAACAGAACAATAAACGAAAATGTAGGTAAACCAAAAAACAAAACAAAAAACGATAAGCGAAACAATTAAATAAACATACATTAAAGGTAACATATCAGAAAATGAAAAAAGTTGTGATACAAAAACTGCTAATAAAATATTATTATACATTTTCATCATTTTTTTACAAATATAAATTGTTATATTTATAGAGTTAATGTGATACAAAATTAATAATGTTTAAAATCATAAAATTATAAGTTATACAATCACGTTAAACGCAATAAGTGAACAACGTTTACATTTCCATTAACGTTAAACGCAAAAACTGAATAATATTTAAATTTCTTAAAACGATGAATGTAAAAAATTAATAATGTTTTAATTTCTAATAACGATAAGCAGAATAAAATGAATTAACGTTTAAACCGCAATAATGTAAAAACGAAACTTTGTTATTCGAGATGTGCCGAAAAGCGATATTCATTAAAATGTTATTAAATATTTAGAAAAATAACTTATTTTAAGTAGGTATCACGGAAAAAAAAATTGTCGCCCGGAAACCTCTATACGATACACACACGTACTGATATGTATTCGAAAAAAATTTCATTAAAAATAAAAAATAAATAATAAACGTCATTCTAAAAACAATAGTTACATCGTTCCACACAGACTCTAAAAATAAAATCCATGTAATTTATTTATATTTAATTTAGCGTTCATATTTATAATTTGTGCGTGTTAGAAAAAATAACATGTTATAACTCATAATAATATTGGTTGTTATCCATGAAGTGTCGAAAACGTTTCCATACAAATACCTATTTCAGCGAATTTTCTCAAAATAATAAGAATCGGTTTACGTAGCAATTTCAATGCCATAATTTTGAATACAATCACGAATGCCAAAAACTAATTAATTATGGTGGTCTATAATTATTTCATATAAAAGTAGTAAGTAGTGTTTATTCACAAAATGTATTGCACTTCTTTCAAAATTAGTAGGTTCAATATTTATAACAATTAACATTTAATTTGCTTCATTTCGAACTTTAAAATAAATAGGTACTTACGTTGGAACTATAAGTATAAAAAAAAAGTAATTTGTTGAATAAGATCTTAATAATCTTAATAATCTTAAATCTATGATGATATAATATTTCAATGAAATTAAATTTTCTATTTTGAAAAAGTACAAAGGTATTATAAAAGAAATTCGTACAGTTTAGTAATTTAAACCAGATAATATTTTATTTTGTCATTATACTATTTTATATCTTCATGATGTTCAGAACAAGGTATAATATCTACGAACAAAGATTATTATGACAATAGGTAATAAAAAAAAAAAATCAGAAAGTTATTTCACAATTTTGGGACCTGGTAAAATTTTTATATAATAAAAGATACAGTACATTAAAGTGTCGAAAGTGATGAATGACGGTAAACAGAAAACGGCATTTCAGTTTACATTTTACAATGATCAAAGGACCAAGATGGATCTTTATTTTTCTCTAAGGGATCGATATTCAACAGCAAGTATAAAAGATAGTATAATATCGAGTTCTAACAATTGACACTGTTGGTGGCCAGACCATTGATTGGTACCTGAGAAAAATACCTGAAAGATATAAAATGAAAAAATGTTGTAAGGACATAAACCAAAGACGAATTTTAGTATTGTCAAATATGATTTCAAAAATAATTTTTTCCTTCTTTACTTATAAAGAAAATATTTACAATCTGTAAGTAAGTACCTAGAAGTTCGGTTTTGATCAAAAAATGTATTTTAACAGTGAACAAGAATTCACTCGAAGGACGAACCCGAGTCCAATGATACCATTATATTGCTGGAATTATTTTGCAACATTTGAATGGGAATAAATTCCAAGAATAAAGGTTAACAAAGGTTGTGTCATCTATTTCATTGGATCATAAATAAGAAACTACTATAATTCGTACAATACTAAAAACGGCGTTTTATACATAAATAAAATAAATAACAAACAAGGGTGGAAAAAATATTCTTGTGAATACCTTTGCCTAAAGCCATAAATGCGGTGATAATCGAAAATTATTGAATGGATTAATTTTATTATTAATGAATAATAGCACTCAATAACATCGAAGAATAATTTGCTTACATGATGTTATTATTACAGAGTGATGACAAACTTAAGTTCAATTACCATTAACACCTCAATAAACAGACTACGCAAAAATCGCCAATAAATATTTAGATTTCTAAACAATTAACAAAGGAATTAATTTTAAAATAAAATAACTATATTTTTCTATACCTATTATATTTATTGATCTGAGTACCAGTACATAATTATAAATCTACTAGAAATATAAAAAATAATCATTCCTAGTCAATATAGGTAATAAAAAACTATTTCATTTTTCAAGTTTTCTACTTAATTCACGAGTAAATTCATCTAAACCCAAGCGCATATTATTAAAAGATTTTTCATCAAATAATATTGAATGATGATATTTCATTTACACTTTTACCTATGCAACTTTATTTTATGTGCATTTTAAAAATAATTAATTATATAATAAATAAACAGTTTGTTATGTTATGACTTATGATTAACTAATATAATATAATAACGGAACACAACTCAATGTAATGTTAATAATTTTGTAAAACCTTAGTAACGTACTAAGGTAGGTAAACATAATACACATTTGATCGCGCAACTATAATAAATAACATTTCTAATGACCAATTTCACTGTATACCTATTATCATAGTAATTATATTGTAAAATTATTATAAAAGTTTAGCCTTGACAATGTGTAACATTAACAACCAACCAATTAACGTTAATAGCATAATGATTAATAATAACATTATGGTAATTTTTTTTAAGTATACTTATTATAACGAGCAAATATCCTTAGAAAAAGCATCAACCCTAATTCTAGGTGGTTAGAACACACAGTTTCATTCAAAAATCTCGAATGGCTACATTTTATTTAGGTAGGTATAAAAAGTTCAGTGGTACTGTAGTACTGTAGTTTTAAAAAGCAAAACAGGTACATTATGTTTTGGCTAAAACTATTAGTATGAATAAATGAATCTGGAAATAAATAAACAAACATGAAAAAAGTGACAAAAAATGTAGGTACTTACATTAATATTATTCAAATGTTTTTTATAATATTACGTAATATAAAGTAGAAAACAGTAACAGTATGAAAACATATTAACAACAGAAACCTAATTCAAATTAGGCACAACAATCAAATGTGCTTGAAAATCACATTTCTGAATTAAACAAATAAATAATAATGATTGAGGCAATTATACAAAATATGTATTTAATACGGTTTAATCAAGGGTTTAATAAAATAGCAGAAATAATCAATTAATTTTACTGAAATATAGAAAAATATCAATCTTATTTTAAAATTTAACCATTACATATTTAAAAATTTAAAAATCTAATTATATAAATATTTTAGGCGCAAACACGCAATAATTCTATTAGTAAATTAATTTTAAAAAATAGAGATGAAGGCTATATCTAAATAGTTGTAATTTTTATACTTCAAACATGTTTAGAAATTTAATCATATTCTTAAAAATCAAATTGAATGACATGTTATCAAATTCCATGTTTTCATGTAAACATCTTAATCCTTCCAAAATACTTTAACGGTATAAGTACCTACATTCGTATGTTAATTTTTAGGATGAGAAATGAAAAAGTAAAGATAAATATAATACTGTTTGGCTGTAGTCCGTTTTATGTATCATCCACAGTGACCAAACAAATTAACAAACAAATAATTCTTATTTATAATAAATTACAGATTATTGATTAAAAATGTATAATACCTATTTATCCACAAAAATAATGTAGTGTAAAAACGACTTTGTTCTTAAAACAAAGGCTAAAATAGGCTGAAAGTAAAAAGCGTAATATAACTTTTTATTCCTTGTATACCTACCTACTTATGTTTATGAAAATAAACTAATTAAATATAATTGCATAGCGTTATAATATTATGATACAGTTCCATATAAGTACATACCAAATATATAAAGACTAACAAGAAAAACGTGTCAAGTACGTCACATTATATTTTACACTACTGAGAAGAATTTAAGCTGTAATACCTGAAAGTATCAATATTAAATATTTGTAATGGTTTTAATGAAATTCAAATACGGTAGGTAGGTAAATATAATACTAAACGAAATATTATATTTTCTCTCTGCAACCTTTATCGGGTTAATTTTAAAATAGAATAATAATTATAACATTAATAATATATAGGTACCTATTTAAAACCGTATTAAAATAAATCAATATTATGTACTTTAAAATGCTTCGGTATACTGCGATAACTGGCAAAAGAAATTGAAGGTAGGTAGGTGTACCTATTTAATATTGTTAGATTGTATCTCATTATAATTCATTATAGTAAGCACTGTAATAAGTATTTATGAAAAATCGAAGTGGCCATAATTTTTGAACGAGAACAGATACCTATATTTCTACGCACTTCTTTCAGTGATCTCACTAAATAAATAATACGCGTAGGTATGACGAGCGTAGGAACACGAAGTGGAAAAGTTAGAACGCAAATCGATGATCAACAAATACATTTTTTTTTTGCATTTTGCATTTTCGGTTAAGATGACATTGTTAATAATTATATTTTACAATATTTGCGACAATTTGGAGACACGATTATAATATTATTCTGTTGAGCGCGTTTTTCTTATTTATACAAAGCCGTAAGTGTTAATGATAATGAAAATATCGGTTTGTATAATGATAGAGCACGTGCCAAAACTTGTATGGTACTTTTTAAAATATATTTGAAACATTCTTTGATAAATTACAGAAAAATAAATTAGAAAAATACGGACATATCGCGGACATACCTACTTTGATTCTCTGTTGGGATGTATTTGATGGGTGCGTTGAGTTTAAAAGAAACAATAAATCATTCTTTGAATAAAATTATTCTGAGCGAAGCTTTAGTTAATTAAACAAAACAATAATTTCAGATTTATACCTATTGAGAATGTTTAACATTTCAGAAACAGAATAATCGTCCATATCATTATGCGCAAGAATAATAATTTTGCCGCGTTTTGGAATGTAAAACTCGAGGTAACACTCTTAAAACCGGGCTTCAAACTAAAAATTGACACTATTGATTTTGACAAAAATGTAAATAAACCCAAGAATACTTGTCTAAAAATATCCACCTAAAAAACAATAAATTGAATATGACACATTGTTACGAAGTACCTAATAACGCATAGAAAATACGAGAAGATTTTTTTGGTAAAAAAAATACCTACCGAATTAAGAATTAAACATTTTATGTGCGTTTCATTGATAAAATGATTATTTTACGTTAAAATGAACAATTTTCTACAAATTCTAACTTTAAATGATAATAAATAAAAATGTAGGTTTTACTAATAATTTTAGAGATGTTTATCATATTTTGATCTTGACATGAAATGCACGAACGTATTTAGTTTTAATTTTGAAAAATGCCCGCATTCGGGATAAGAATAACAACAAAAGTAAATGTACAACTGTTCATGACAAATAAAATATGTTATAGGATTTTAGAATGATCTATAATTAACAATAATATACTTGCTCTGATCAACCACAAAGAAAATTAAAGCGCAGTCCTCCGTGGAGTCCTATACCTAACCCTATACCAAACCGACATTTTAACTGATTTGCGCACGCGACGCTACTACAAATTGTCCATTTCAAACGTGGAACACTTTAATATCACAGTGTTTCGGTACGACAATAATTGGGGTAACTAAGTGTCCGGAAACAATGCCTATCATCTAATAGTTGGTAGAAAAATGTGAGTGAAAAAATTACCACCAACAATTTTTGATGTAAGTTCGTAAATGTAATAATATTTTATGAAAATAAAACAAGAACATTCATAAGTAGTTAACAATATAATATTGTCTTGTGTTTCTTTAATACTTGCAAATAGATACTAAAATCGTAAATAAAAAAAGTTATTCGCAATATCTATCAAGAAGTTCGGTGAAAAATCGCCGTAATCGTTTACGCGTGCCGACGACAAAGCGACGGTATAGCGAAGAGGTTCAATTCAATTCCTCGAAAATCCAGACTTGAAAACAATATATTATAATAACTTTATCGGCTCAACGAACTGTAACCGGTAAATATTGTTATGGGATAACCAAAATTATTTCCCAGGGGGTCGTTCACGTATTATAAAATAGAGACAAATTCGGTTTCAAAAAATTTCTAGTCGATACTTTTAGGAAAAGTATTTCTATACACATAAAAACAAAAGAAAAATAAGAAAGAAAGAAAGAATTAAAATCAAAAATAAACATTGTGAAAACCGTGTAAAAACATTCGCTCAGAATCTAAAAACATAAATAAGATTTAAGTCATTGGACACTAAAGACAAAATCGCCCGTATGCATGTGGCATGTGGACGCAAATTAAAGATAATTTTAAACCGTATGATTTTTTCCTATTTAATCTCGCCGTAATTCCTACCTCCTGCCGGGAAATGAATGACTACGCCGCGGCGACAAGCACGGAACGCGTGCAATTGTTTTGGCAACGATAACGACCGACCGGAAAGACAAAATATTATAATGATAAAATGTACTAATAATAACAATCGTAACAACAGCGCGATACCTAAATCAATCGCGTTCGACACATTTTTCAAACGTCCAGTACAATTACATAACTAATAATAATATTATCAGTTATAATAATAATAAATCACGAACCGGTTTTTCTTAAAACGTACTATATTTATATTACTAATTAATAAATATAATAAACATAAATAAAGACTGTACTCACGGTAAAGCGGACGGGATTCTGTGTGTCCCGATGTTCCCGCTCTGCAGCTGACCGGCCGGTGTGTGTACACCTAGACGCGTGGTACTGGCGAATGGGTAGTGTAAAAATTGGGTCAAGTGCACACCACGAGAGGGTGGTGGTCGTACGACCGACGGATCGGCGGATGCCGAATTTTTAGAAAAAAAAAAAAAGACTATCACATTAAACTGTTTTTAATTGTAATTATTTTTTCATTTTTTTTTTTTTTTCCATAACACGACACGATCGTGCGAGAGACAAGACGGAATAATGTGCGCGCGATGTGTTCGCGTGCGGCTTCGAAACCCCAGTGACGTGCCGGACGACGAATCCGCGGGTTGTTATTATCACCGCAGGCTGCTGTTCGCCGTTCAGAGAGGTCTGGTGTGCTCGGCTGCCGCGCCACTGATAAACGGAGGGCGGCGCGTCGTAGGCGAGGAGCACGGTGGCGGCGGCGGGTGGGAGCCGAACTGGTCGTCGTGCGGCGTCGTGAATGTTCCGCGGACGACAGACGACAGCGCAACCACGGACAGCGTACAACGTGGAAAGCAGACGGCGGACGGCTGGCAACTCCCGGGCCTTCGCTGTACCGGGCCGCACCACGGTGGTAATCGTCGTCTCGTCACCGTCGTCGTCGTCGTCGTCGTCGTCGTCGCCGCCGCGGTCCCCGTCGCCGCCGCCACCGCCGCCGTAGCTGTAGACGCGCGGCGCGGAGGTGGTGGTGGCGTCTAATCGACGACGGTCAGCGCTCCCCGCGGCCCGCTTACGAGTTGACCGGAGTGGCGGCGGCGGTAAATGAATGTTGCCTGCGCCGCCGCCGCCTCCTCTTCCTCCGGTGCTGCTGCCGCCGCCGCCGCCGCCGCCGCTACTCTCGAGATCCTTAGCAGAGAGAGAGAGAGAGAGAAAAAAAAAGAAAAACTGAGTTTTATTATTTTCGCGTTTGACTGAACCCCGCGCGCGCTCGCTCGTCGGACACACCGCACCCCCCCGCCTACAGTAGAGCTACGGGTTCCCGCGTTTAAAACGGGACTGTCACTTTTCTCGATCGCAAAACGGGACGCGTTTTTGTCCCGTTTTCATCCCGCAGACACTTCGTGCGCACGGGCGCGCGAGAAAACAAAAAATTATATTTGCATGGATTTACAACGATAAATCGAAATAAACGCGTAGAATTTACAAGTGCCAAAGCTCGAATGCGTATTATTGTGTCCTTTCTATGTAATGAAAGCTCTTATACCAGACATCAATTATCTAAATGAATTATTGTATTTTCGGGATATAAAGTACTGAATTCAGAGATGCTGGTTGGAAGGGAACGAAAAATGTTTTATAGGACTTAAGTGATATTAAAAACTAATATTTGAAAGTAATTCCAATTTTCATAAAAATGAGTAGCAATAAAGAGAATATTATGACACATAGGTATGGAAAGAAAGTATCAGTTTTATTATTACTACAATTATAGATATAATAATCAAATATATATCAGTTTTAAAATTTTATAATTTTCATAAAATCAACAATTTAATAATTATAAAATTCAAAGTTTAAAATTACAACACAGAAAATTGAAGTGCAGAAACGTATGAGAAACTATTATAGTCCCGTTTTTTTATTTATAAATATGTTCACCCTAATCTAAGCCACCCCATGTGTGGGCGCGCGCGTAGGTACCACTTTCGAATCCACGTTCAAATATCTCGCTAATTGGAGGCGGCGGCAGAGAATCGAAATAGACATGATGACATGATGGGTAATAATAATATGGACTATGATACCACTCCATGTAGTGAAAATCGGACTATTTTACTATTTTTTTTTACCATGTGAATTTTCTTCCATTCGATTGCGTTAAAGAGCCGTGACGTTATAATGAGTTTTATTGAGGAGGTAGTCGGTCACGTCGGTTTGGGCGAATATTCGTTAACAGTGATATTTCGATTTAATTTTTAATTTTTTTCCTATCTATAAGGTACGTTTTGATGGAAATCCGATATTTTTGGAGCAAAAACTCTGCAGTATCGGTTTTAAAATATTATTATCGTTTTTTTTTCTCGTCACACGTGCACTGAAAGTATAATTTTCGATGCTAGTTGAAATGACGGAAAACAATATTTTTCGGTCGAGCGAACAGGATACTCGTTTTAGTTCATTTTTTTAACAGGATCTTTTCCGTCCGTTGAAGAGCTGTAAAAACTCAGTCTACACTAGTTATGTCGGCAACTTTTCGATATGCACACAACCTATTGCCTCATCTATCGCGTAGTTCTTCACTGCTGATTAATTGTGATACGGACTATACATAATAATATCATTGTTACATAAATATTTTTACGGTAATGATTACTATCGAATTATCAACAAGCAATGAAATAGATTTAAGGCTCGGAAGTCGTTGCATTTGCATGTTTTTTATGAGCAATTAGATTTATTGCTAGATAAGCTAGAAATTCATTTCATGACACTACGTAATAAATATTAAAAGTTTATAGTGCATATTTTTGCATATTTGGTGATTTTGTAGTTTTAAGAGCATACTTCATAATTTTACAACTTTTTATAGAATATTTGATGATCAAATTTGAAATTTGATTATAAAAAAACAAAATTAATTTGTTTTTAGAGTCTTCATTAGATATTAAATGTATTATTGTACTTACTCTGTGTTTCAAATCCATTTTTATGAACATTAAAAACATAAAAAAATTTGTAAGAAATAATGTACTTAGTTTTTCAAAGTATAAAAATTTGCTAATGGTTACTTAACGGTTTATTTTTATTTAGATTTTTCAAATATATAAATATATAATTTAATGAAAAAATTTTAAAAGAAAATTAATTTAATTTATGAAACATTTTTCAAGCAATTATTTTATTTTGTATATTTATTTCTGGAAGTATAAGTTGATTTTACATTTTTATCATACTCTTTTGAGATTATCTACGAAGCTTCATTAAATTCACCTACTTAAGAGTACATATTTAGTATGGGCATTGGTTAATAAAATACTTGTAATTATGAAAATTTTGTTTGATAAAAAAAAAGTGCATATTTTTAGAGCATAATTGTACTTTTTTAAGCGCATAAGTGCATGCATATCTAGTACTTTTTAAGAGCATTAAGTTCCGAATCCTACTGATAACTAAGAGTACCTATTACCTACATTGAAAGTATATGAAATATTTTGTTATAAATCGAACTACGCTTTGTTTTATATGTCAATTAATATTGGTGAATATGTTTCTCTAGTGTTTGCACCCTCACAAACGCCTAACGTCGGGGACAGCACAGACGAGATAGGTATGTCAACGTCTTCGAAATTGGCGTGACAAAAAAATATTATGAGTGGCTTGTGTGGGAAGACAATGACAAAAGAAGAAACTCATTTCCCGCACTTGTCACACAATAAACTATTACATGATAAAGTAATTAATAATAATTAATAAATAGCTTGTGAATATTTTATATGTATCTAAAATGAAAAAAAAGCGGGACATACTTCGCACGATGGGTGTTCTTCGCACGACGGGTGAGATTCTTTGACGGGTGTATTGAATTTTAAAGAAACGATAAATCATTTCTTCAATAAGACGATTCTGAACGAGGGAGTTAATAATATAAAGAAGGAAGTTAATAATTTAAATATAAAATAGTAGGTTAGATACTGTTATTTAATAGTGTAAACATATACAAATACATTACAGTCGTTGCCAGATAAATTGGCACGGCGGCGGCGGCGGCGCTTATCAGTAAGTGTATCCCAAACAAGTAGCGGTGTGTTTTGTATGCGCACGGTGTGCGTCAATCGCCTTGATGATTTGTTTATTATAAATGTATAAAAATAAATAACTCGACTGACAATGACGATATTAATAAATTAATGTAATATGGAAATAATTGAATGTACTTATGGTCGATGGATATTTTATTTACCCATTCGTGCCAGTATTGTAAATAGATATTATTATTATTATTGTTGTGTCTGTTCTGTCGGTTTGTTCCGCTAACGACACGTATGGTATTGAGTTCGCAATTTCGGAGACTGGATTTGTTTTAAGAATTGGGTTTGAATAAGTAAAGACGACTAAAGTATTAATTACTGTTAAATTTATTAAATTGAGTCGTGA